>ML342516.1:0-81277 GCA_005239505.1 Nicotiana paniculata | reverse complement strand
CGTAGTTGATGTTTTTCTTTTCCAATTAAGGGTATACACTCCCTGGTTGATGTTTTTCTTTTCAGATGAAGGTATACACTCCCTGGTTGATGTTTTTCTGTTCCAATCAAGGGTATACGCTCCCTGGTTGATCTCTTTCTTTTCCAATCAAGGGTATACACTCCCTAGTTGACGTTTTTCCCGACGTAGGGTGTACACGCTCCCGTAGTCGATGCCAATCAAGAGTATACACTCCCTGGTTGATGTTTTCTTTTCCAATCCAGAGTATACACTCCATGGTTGATGCTTTTCTTTTCCAATCAAGGGTTTACACTCCTTGGTTGTATTTTTTCCCGACGTAGGGTGTATACGATGCCGTAGTCGATGCCAATCAAGGGTATACACTCCCTGGTTGATGTTTTCTTTTCCAATCAAGGGTATACACTCCATGGTTGATGCTTTTCTTTTAATCAAGGGTTTACACTCCTTGGTTGTATTTTGTTCCCGACGTAGAGTGTATACGCTGCCGTAATCGATGCCAATCAAGGGTATATACTCCCTAGGTTATGTTTTTCTCTTCCAATCAAGGGTATACACTCCCTGGTTGACGCTTTCTTTTCCAATCAAGGGTTTACACTCCCTGGTTGATGTTTTTCTTTTCCAATCAAGGGTATACACTCCCTGGTTGATGTTTTTTTTTTCCAATCAAGGGTATACATTCCCTGGTTGATGTTTTTCTTTTCAGATCAAGGGTATACACTCCCTGGTTGACACTTTCTTTTCCAATCAAAGGTTTATACTCCCTTGTTGATGTTTTTCTTTTCCAATCAAGGGTATACACTCCCTGGTTGTTGTTTTTCTTTTCCAATCAAGGGTATACACTCTCTGGTTGATGCCTTTCTTTTCCAATCAAGGGTATACACTCCCTAGTTGACTTTTTTCCCGACGTAGGGTGTACACGCTCCCGTAGTCAATGCCAATCAAGGGTATACACTCCCTGGTTGATGTTTTCTTTTCCAATCAAAGGTATACACTCCATGATTGATACTTTTCTTATCCAATCAAGGGTTTACACTCCTTGGTTGTATTTTTTCCCGACGTAGGGTGTATACGTTGCCGTAGTCGATGCCAATCAAGGGTATACACTCCCGGGTTGATGCTTTCTTTTCCAATCAAAAGTTTACGCTCCCTGGTTGATGTTTTCTTTTCCAATCAAGGGTATACACTCCCTGGTTGACGCTTTCTTTTCCAATCAAGGGTATACACTCCCTCGTTGACGCTTTTTTTTCCAATCAAGGGTTTACACTCCCTAGGTGATGTTTTTCTTTTCCAATCAAGGGTATAAACTCCCCGGTTGATATTTTTCTTTTCCAATCAAAGGTATACACTCCCTGGTTGATGTTTTCTTTTCCAATCAAGGGTATACACTCCATGGTTGATGCTTTTCTTTTCCAATCAAGGGTTTACACTCCTTGGTTGTATTGTTTCCCGACGTAGGGTGTATATGATGTCGTAGTCGATGCCAATCAAGGGTATACACTCCCTGGTTGATGTTTTCTTTTCCAATCAAGGGTATACACTCCATGGTTGATGCTTTTATTTTCCAATCAAGGGTTTACACTCCTTGGTTGTATTTTTTCCCGACGTAGGGTGTATACGCTGCCGTAGTCGATGCCAATCAAGGGCATACACTCCCCGATTGATGTTTTTCTTTTCCAATCAAGGGTTTACACTCCCTGGTTGACACTTTCTTTTCCAATCAAAGGTTTACACTCCTTGGTTGATGTTTTCTTTTCCAATCAAGGGTATACACCCCCTGGTTGACGCTTTCTTTTCCAATAAAGGGTATACACTCCCTGGTTGAAGTTTTTCTTTACAATTCAAGGGTATACACTCCCTAGTTGATGTTTTCTTTTCCAATCAAGGGTATACACTCCCTGGTTGATGCTTTTCTTTTCGAATCAAGGGTATACACTCCCTAGTTGATGTTTTTTCTTTTCTAATCAAGTGTATACACTCCCTGGTTGATGTTTTTCTTTTTCCAATCAAGGGTATACTCTCCCTGGTTGATGTTTTTCTTTTCCAAACAAAGGTATACACTCCCCGGTTGATGTTTT
The DNA here is from genome assembly GCA_005239505.1 of Nicotiana paniculata. Lineage (NCBI taxonomy): Eukaryota > Viridiplantae > Streptophyta > Magnoliopsida > Solanales > Solanaceae > Nicotiana > Nicotiana paniculata. Next base: position 79,181 of record ML342516.1, on the reverse strand, counting down.
CTTTTCCAATCATGGGTACACATTCCGTAGTTGATGTTTTTCTTTTCCAATCAAGGGTATACACTCCCTGGTTGATGTTTTTCTTTTCAGATCAAGGGACTACACTCCCTGGTTGATGTTTTTCTTTTCCAATCAAGGGTATACGCTCCCTGGTTGATCTCTTTCTTTTCCAATCAAGGGTATACACTCCCTAGTTGACTTTTTTCCCGACGTAGGGTGTACACGCTCCCGTAGTCGATGCAAATCAAGGGTATACACTCCCTAGTTGATGTTTTCTTTTCCAATCAAGGTATACACTCCATGGTTGATGCTTTTCTTTTCCAATCAAGGGTTTACACTCGTTGGTTGTATTTTTTCCCGACGTAGGGTGTATACGCTGCTGTAGTCGATGCGAATCAAGGGTATACACTCCCTGATTGATGTTTTTCTTTTCCAATCAAGGGTTTACACTCCCTGGTTGACGCTTTCTTTTCCAATCAAAGGTTTACACTCCCTGGTTGATGTTTTCTTTTCCAATCAAGGGTATACACTCCCTGGTTGACGGTTTCTTTTCCAATAAAGGGTATACACTCCCTGGTTGAAGTTTTTCTTTACAATTCAAGGGTATACACTCCCTAGTTGATGTTTTCTTTTTCAATCAAGGGTATACACTCCCTGGTTGATGCTTTTCTTTTCCAATCAAGGGCATACACTCCCTTGTTGATGTTTTTCTTTTCTAATCAAGTGTATACACTCCCTGGTTGATGTTTTTCTTTTTCCAATCGAGGGTATACTCTCCCTGGTTGATGTTTTTCTTTTCCAATCAAGGGTATACACTCCCTGGTTGATGTTTATTTTTCCAATCAAGGGTACACATTCCGTAGTTGATGTTTTTCTTTTCCAATCAAGGGTATACACTCCCTGGTTGATGTTTTTGTTTTTCAATCAAGGGTATACACTCCCTGGTTGATGTTTTTCTTTTCCAATCAAGTGTGTACACTCCCTGGTTGATGTTTTTCTTTTTCCAATCAAGGGTATACTCTCCCTGGTTGATGTGTTTCTTTTCCAATCAAGGATATACACTCACTGCTTGATGTTTTCTTTTCCAATCAAGGGTATAAATTCCTTGGTTGATGTTTTTGTTTTTCAATCAAGGGTATACATTCCCTGGTTGATGTTTTTCTTTTCCAATCAAGGGTATACACTCCCTGGTTGATGCTTTTCTTTTCCAATCAAGGGTATACACTCCCTGATTGATTTCTTTTCCCGACGTAGGGTGTACACGCTCCCGTAGTCGATGCCAATAAAGGGTATACACTGCCTGGTTGATGTTTTCTACCAGAAAACCTCCTCCCCCTTCTCAACCATCTCCTACCATCTATTTCACCAAGAAAAAACTCATTCAAATTTCTTTAATCTCAGATCTGGAAATGGAAAATCCTAGAACATGCTGAAAATGCTCCCAAGCGACTCTGTCACTCAAACTTACAAGAGTCGATGGTTCTCAACGAGAACCGTCGATTCATGTGATAAGGGTCACTTTTGGAGGTCGCCATAGTCCGGTCAAACTCCGGCTAGTCGCCGTAGCTCATCCAAAACCCTCTAACGGGTATTCGTCCTCTTTCCTTACTATTTTTACATTTCACTAAAACCTAAAATTCATGTCAATCACTGTTTTTAGATTATTTAGGTCTAGTTAGCTTTATTCTTGCTTATTGCTATTTGATTAGTTATTGTTCTCCTGTCCTTAATGGTTTGCTAATCATTGATTCATTGATTGTGCATCATGGTTTATAATTAGTAAGTAAATTAGTTAAGATGTTAAGACCTCGTTTGGGTTATTTGATTGCTTAACTGATTTTGATTTGTGATTCAAGCCTGAGTTTGTTAATTTGAGTGATTAACTTGAGACTGATAGGAGTTAATTAGGGGGACTGATTTGGTTAAGTTAATTAGTCACAATTAGATTGAATTAAACTAAAAATCAGCTATCATAATGAACCTAACTAGGTTTAATTAACTAGAGTTAATAGTCAACCCCAAGCAAGTTTAACCTTGGTTACCAAATGGTAATTTCTGGGGTTTCAAGGGATATTAGGTAACTCAACTTAGGAAATCAGGCTCTTAAGGTTAAAAGGTCTTTTAATAAGTAAGAATGTTCTAGAATAGGGGCAGCTATCCCAAAGATAGAGTTGACAGCTGCCCTATGTACTATTAGTACTATTTTTCAGCCTTTTGGATAAGGTATATGCAAAAAGCATATCCCATCCTTGAGCTCCCTATAAATAGACCTTCCTTTCGCATATTCTGGGGGATGATCTGGAGGAGGGCTTTTTTTTGGATTTTTCTCTTTTCTTTGGGGGATAATCTTCTTTTTCTGGACACTCTAAAAAAGACTCTCTCTGAGCTGTTGAAAGCATTTTTGAAGGCACAGAGAAATCAGAGTATTATCCATTCATACACCAAAAATTTAAAAAAAAAAATATTAGTAGAAAAGTAAATAGAAATCTGATATCTTTTGGAATTAAGTTAATAAAGATATGGTCTAGTTTTCAGCTTATGTTTCTCTACTTTAGATTCTGATTTTGGGAATCTTAAACATTCATATCCAATAATTCTGGGTCAATTGCTGCTGGGCTACTGGTTTTTCTTTGGTTTTCCGTTTGCTGCTGCTGATCTCTCTTCCTTTTTGCTGTTTATTGATCATACTTGACCTTTATTTGGTCAAGTTTCTTGCTGGATTTTCTTTCTCTTTAAAGGTATGTAACAGTGAACTTTATACAAAATTATTGAATTCAGACTTTGTTTTAAACTTGTTGGTTAATGTTGTATTTTCTTCAAGAATATGTGAATCTTCTTCTTCCCCTTTCTTAATGTAGAAACTGAAGTAGATTATCATTATCTAAGTGTATGCATGCAACTCTTGGAATCTGCTTGGTAGTGTGCTGAACTTCTTTTAATAAGCTTAATGTTTGATGGCTAGGTGGTAATTTCATATGTGTTTAGCATGTTAGAAAGATAAATGGCACTAGGGTAGATGAATCTGACCTTTCAATGGTCAAATTCACCCCATAATAGTGCTCAAAATAGTAGTGTAGATGGCTGAAATTCACCCTTTAAAGGGTATACAACATGTAGTCAAAAGGGCTATAGAGTAAAGAATCTGAACTCTCATATGGTCTGATTCAGTCTCTAAAAAGCCAAGAATAGTCAAAAATGTTCAAAGGAATGCTGTTTGAAGTATTGTTATGGTTGTTAGAAATGTCAAGTAAATTTGTATCTCGGGGTTTGAATCAGACTCTCCTTCATAGTCAGATTCAATCTAAGAAAAATACATAAAAGATGTTGCCTTTCTTCCTGCTGAACCTGTAATCTGGTAGAGGCTTCTGTTATTAATTCTATATCCTTGGAGTCATAATAGAGTCATTTAGCTAGCATTAAAGGGGTAGTGAATCTGACCCTTTATAATGGTCAAATTCACCCCATATTTTCGATGCTTAGAGAGCAGTTTATCACCCTTCAAGGGTACATAAATGAGGTCATCAACAAAGGCTCTAGAGTAGGGAACCTGAATCTCCCAAATGGTTAGGTTCACTCTCTCAACATGCCTAAGTAATCAAAATCAAGGAATAAGTATGGACTGAGGGTCCAAGGTATGGAAATGACAGTCTTGAAGTTGAGTTTGATCCATTTACGGTCAATTTCACATCAAGAAAATGCATAAATGATTCTGCCATTAGTATAGCTTAGCATAGCATTATCAGGTTAAACTTGACCTCCTTTCATGGTACTGTTTTGTCTGATGGGTGCCCAACACTTAGTTATTTTGTATATTCTATAAATTTCAAACAAAGAGGGGGCTACAGATGCACAGTACGAAGAATAGATGTGGAGCAGCTATTTAGGATTTCCATTTTTTTTTAGTTTCCTTTGGATATTCATTAAAATGTATTTTTACCAAAGCTGTATTTTCGTTTCGCTTCAGAAAAACTATAATTCGTTCGTTTATGCACTTTGGAATCTTGTAATTTAAGGGACTGGACTGTATATTCATTTTTAGCCTTTCAACTGATAGTGTTCAAACTAAAAGGTTATTTCAAAATTCAGGTGTTTCAATATAAGTGGATTTAGTGGGTTATTTATGATTCATGATGTATCCTGTTAAACTCTCATAAATCTATGTATGAACACTTTTGAACCTTGAAGCATGTGATTAGGCTATCTAAAAGTCAACAAGAATTGTTAATTTAGAATTGGTAAAACTGCCTATGTTGTGTATCTTCGCCAGAAATTACAAAGCTCCAGAAAAATAAAGTAATTTTAGCTTACCAATTTGAAGTGAGACCATTAGACAATGCATTTATGTGTCTGTAATTCTTCTCGGTGTATATATATCTGCACGAATAAGGCGCATCTTGATTAACACATTTTTTATCATTTACCAAACTAGGAAGAGAAGATCTTTAAAATCTAATTAAGATTTGAGTTTCCTAATGGTTAGTTTTCTTACAGAAATAGCCAAGCTAGGATGGCCGAAAGTGATCAATTTGGGGCTAAAATATGGCCATAGCCCGAAACATGCTATCTTTAGATTAATGGAATTCACTTCTAGGAAATACTTTAGGTAGAGCCATAACTTTAGATTGAAATTCAATAAAGAACCAAATATTATTTTGAAAAAAGTTACAATAAACTACACTCGGGAGTGGCAACTCATGCCCCTGACTCTAATTGCCTCAAATAGGCACTATAAAACCGTCATGATCATAGTCTTGACCACGTAATCTACACTCAGGTGCGACCACACATGCCCCCGTCTTCAACTTCAAATTATAATAAAAATCACACGTTGTAATTGCGGGTGTATTTCATGCGGCGCCGTTATAATGTGTCCAAAACAAAACAAGTGCACGCCATCGTGACTTGTTTCAAGATAAATCCATAAATATTAAAAGCGTTTAAAATTTAAAAAGTCTAAATGCACAATAGGTTTAAAACATGTAAATAATTAGATAATTAGGCCATATTAATAGTTAAGCGACCGTGCTAGAACCACGGAATTCGGGAGTGCCTAACACCTTCTCCCGGGTTAACAGAATTCCTTACCCGGATTTCTGGTTCGCAGACATTTTTAAACAGAGTCTAAATTTCCTCGGTTTGGTTTTTCAATAAGCGATGTCCCGGAACATCGTCAAAAATCCGGGTGCTAACTCTGAAATAATAAATAAATCCCAAATCTGAATAATGTCATTTCAATTGGAAAAACTCCCTTACTACCCCTTTTTTATTCATCGAGGGGTAGTGGAAAAAATTAGGTGTGACACTCCCTGGTTGATGTTTTCTTTTCCAATTAAGGGTATACACTTCCTGGTTGATGCTTTATTTTCCAATCAAGGGTATGCACTCCCTAGTTGATGCTTTTTTTTCCAAGCAAGGGTATACACTCCCTGATTGATTTCTTTCCCAACATAGGGTACACAATCCCTAGTTGATTTCATTTTGCAACATAGGGCTCCCAACCCCTAGTTGATCTTGCTTTGAGACATAGGGTATCCACCCCTAGTCTGCATTCACTCCGGGTACACAATTTTCGGCTTTTCATTGCTTTCAATAATGAAGTAGCATAGAGTTTGTTACAATAACTCACGAAATTTTCCTAGTGATAACTGGGGCAGAAATTTCGTTCGTTCGTTTTGATTTTGTGCAGACTGCATTTTTAGGAAAATGGATTCAAGACGACCAAAAGAAGACGCCTCGATTCAGAATAAAGAAAAGAAGAAAAGAGAAGACCAAACCCAAGGTGCAGGAACGGGGAAGATGTGGACTATTCAGGACGAGATTGAAGTCATCCGTCCTGTATATCCTATTTTGATCCGAGGAACGATAAACCAAAACCGACACCTGCGATTAACAAGCATCAGGATCCAGTTCAGGGTCAGCGAAAGATCAAGACTCAAGACCAAGTCATAGATAGGAATCTTGTAATTTAGTAGCTGATAGGTTTTAGTTAGTCCTTCGTGTTGTACTTGGATGTAATAAGGAGATCAGCCACATCAACCGCAGTGAAACCGCAGTTACTCGGTAGTCCCAGCTACCAAAACCTCCAGAACTACACTGACCTGATTCCTTTATAGCCAAGAATATGTAGGCAACCTCTGAAGCAGGGTTCGGTCAAACTTTTCAAAAACGCTTCACAATGGAACATATGAATAAGTAAAAGTCATTTATTGCTGCTCACTTTGTCTTTGCCCGAAAACTCTTCGTGTTTCCAAGCAAAGAGGGGCAGCTGTGAGCATGTGATTTTTACTCGCCATATCATCCAATAAAAATCTCAATAAATCAATTGATTTTATGAATCTTTGTTGATTTTCGGTGTTTAATTGTGAAATATTTGTATTTTTTGCATAATTCACCTTTTAAAATTATTAAAAATTGCATCACTATTATCAAGGAATTATAAAGTTATAATTAACTATATAATAGACGAATGATGGTTATTTAACGTAATGTAGTTTTAATAACTAATTACTAAAAATTAATCATTTTATTCGATGAAACATAGATTTTACTAGGAATATAAAATTAAACGTTTTATTCTTGATTAATCTTTAAATAGATTTAAAATAAGGTTTAAAATTAATTACTACATTTCTTGGATTAAATTAGATTTGAATTTAATTAATTTAATTGGTTTAGTTAATTAAAGGGGATTAAAATCGGACCTGGGCCAAAATTACCCAGGCCCAAACCTAACTCTACACGACCCAGCAACCCAACCCAATAATCCCGGGGGATTTACATCTATACCCGTTTTTTGGGTCACGTTTTAACTTATACCCGCTTTGCAAAAAAATTTCAAGCGTACCCACTTTCGCATAAACTTCAAGCATACGGACCTGAAATACCAAATACTTTCACACAAACATCAGCATTCTAGGCTTTTTTAAAAAAAAAAAACTTCAGCAGAAGTGCTGAAGTTATTAGTTCATTTGTAAAAACTTCAGCACTAAATAAGCTGAAGTTTTGTCCTGGATTAATTAGTTTTGTCATAAAGTTTTTTTTCAAAAAAAAAAAAACCTTCAGCATCTTCTGTTAAAGTTAATTAGTTAATTTGTAAAATATCAGCACTCTATATGGTGAAATTTTGTCCTGGATTCATTAGTTTTGTCGCCATTAGCTTTTTGAAAAAAAAAACTTCATCGGAAGATGCTGAAGTTATTTAGTTTAGTTGTAAAAACTTCAACACCCAATATGTTGAAGTTTTGTCCTGGATTCAATAGTTTCTCATAAAAAAAAACTTTTTGAAAAAAAAACCTTCAGCATATGTTGAAGTTATTTAGTTTAGTTGTAAAAACTTCAGCACCCAATATGCTGAAGTTTTGTCCTGGATTCAATAGTTTCTCATAAAAAAAACTTTTTGAAAAAAACTTCAGCATATGCTGAAGTTATTTAGTTTAGTTGTAAAAACTTCAGCACGCAATATGCTGAAGTTTTGTCCTGGATTCAATTGTTTCTCATAAAAAAAAAACTTTTTGAAAAAATACTTCAGCATAGTTGTAAAAAACTTCAGCACCCAATATGCTAAAGTTTTGTCCTGGATTAATTAGTTTTTTCATAAAGCTTTTTCAAAAAAAACTTCAGAAGAAGATGCTGAAGTTATTTAGTTCATTTGTAAAAACTTCAGCACTAAATAAGCTGAAGTTTTGCACGAGTATTAGGAAGGCGGCGCCTGAAGTGGTAAAAATTAGGGTATAGGTTAAATATTTTTAAAAATATGGGTATAGGTTAAATGGGGGCGACCAAATAGGGTGCCCCGTGCAATTTTTACAATAATCCCCTTACCCAACCTGCCCCATACACTACCCAAACGACCCCGTTTGGTTTAACTGGTTGAATCCTGGCCATTGATAAAAATAGATCAGACGGCGAGGAACTCCACCCCCTTTAGTATATAACTGTTCCTAAACCCCCTCTACCCTCATTTCACCAAAGTCCAACCCCCACCCAAACCCTAGCCGCCTCCCCTCCCCTTCGTCTCTCTCTCTTCTGCCTCCTCAAACCCTAGCCGCGCTAGGATTCCGCCGCCTTCCGTCCACCGAACCTCCACCAATCGACCCCAAACCTTCACCAGACCATCTCTTCCCCCTTCTCAACCATCTCCTACCATCTATTTCACCAAAAACTCATTCAAATTTCTTTAATCTCAGATCTGGAAATGGAAAAACCTTAGAACATGCTGAAAATGATCCCAAGCGACTCTATGACTCAAACTTACATGAGTCGATGGTTCTCAACGAGAACCGTCGATTCATGTGAGTAAGGGTCACTTTTGGAGGTCGCCGTAGTTCGTCTGAAACCCAATGGGTATTCTTCCTCTTTCCTTACTATTTTTACATGTTACTAAAACCTAAAATTCATGTTAATCACTGTTTTTAGATTATTTAGGTCTACTTAGCTTTATTCTTGCTTGTTGCTATTTGATTATATATTGTTCTCCTGTCCTTAATGGTTTATGTGTAATTGATCGAGAAGACTAAGAAAAAACAAAAAAAATGACAAGATGTTTTAATTTGATTCGTTAATCTTCTATTCTCTTTACAGTTTCTATATGCTATTGAGACATGAAACCATGTATTATAGTTTCTGTTTTTGGCTCTTTTTCTTAAAAAATCTGCCTCTAATTGTTTATTACCATTAGGTTTAGATTCTGTTTCCTTTTCATTACTTCATGATTATTTGCTGTTAAATTCTGTGACAAACCTGTTTTGATTGATTAGCAATTAGGGTTCGTTGGATATAATCTAGGGTTGTCATTTAGATGACTGTCTTCTTTGATTCACACTTGATTGATTCAGTTTGTTAACATGTCCTGCATATCCTTTCTTATTTTGGCAGCTTTGTTTAGTCATTCTAGGATTCTCTGTTATATGTCGACTTTCTGCTAAATTCAATCATGAACGTTTAATTATGTTTGCCAATCCTGTTTTGCTAATCATTGTTAGTTCATTGATTGTGCATCACGGTTTACAATTAATCTGTAAATTAATTAAGATGTTAAGACATCACTTGGGTTATTTGATTGCTTAACTGATTTTGATTTGTGATTCAAGCTTGAGTCGATTAACCTGAGCCTGATAGGAGTTAATTAGGGGGCTGATTTGGTTAAGTTAATTAGTCACATTTAGATTGAATTAAACCAAAAATCAGCTAACCTAAGGAATAAAGTTATTGACCTAAACCAGAGTTGATACCTAATCAACTAAGGAACCTAACTAGGTTTAATTAACTAGAGTTAATAGTCAACCCCAAGCAAGTTTAACCCTGGTTACCAAATGGTAATTTCTGGGGCTTCAAGGGATATATTAGGTAACTCAGCTTAGGAAATCAGGCTCTTAAGGTTAAAAGGGTCTTTTAATAAGTAAGAACGTTCTAGAATAGGGGCAGTTGTCCCAAAGATAGGGTTGACAGCTGCCCTATGTACTATTAGTACTATTTTTCAGCCTTTTGGATAAGGTATATGCAAAAAGCATATCCCATCTTTGAGCTCCATATAAATAGACCTTCCTTTCACATATTCTGGACCTTCCTTTTTTTGGACACTCTGAAAAAAAAAAGACTCTCTCCTAGCTACTGTAAAAAGACATAAATACTTTCCATTCGAAAACAAAAGGTTCCCAAAAAGAAAAGTATTATTTGAAAAGAAAAACCTGATTTCCTTTTTGAAAACAAGTCCACAACTAAATGGCCTAGCCCAGCTGCTATCTTCTTTTTTGGATTTCTTATTTCTGGAAGTTTTCTTCAAACATTCAAACTCAAAGATTTCTGGGTTAATTCTTGCTGGACTGTTTGGTTTTGTCCCTGGGTTTTCTGTTTGTTGTTGCTGATCTCTCTTCCTTATTGCTTTTTATTGTTCATACTTGACCTTTATTTGGTCAAGTATCTTGTGCTATTTTTTTCCCTCTTAAAAGGTATGTATGAACTCATCTCTTCTTAATGAAATTTCTTTTTTTGTGACTAGAATCCTCATCTTCTACTCACTGTATAGAACTGGCTTTTCTTGATAAATTAAGTTACTGTTTCTGTTTTGTTAAATGTGACTGTGTATATGTTTGTTGGTATGATAATGACTTTGTGAGTGTGATAGGTAATGTCTTGATGTTAGTATTTCTTCTGCCGGTGCATGATTGTTTTCTTCAGATTATATGTATATAAATGTGGTGAATACTCATAGTTCTATAATAGAACAAGCTGCACTAGGATGATTGAATCTGGCCTTTTCTATGGTCAAATTCTTTCCCTAAGAGTGCACAAAATATGCTTTCAATTGAATCTCTTTGGTCAATAAAGAGATTCAACAAGCAAATCTCTAGATAGGTTAGTATTAGCACTAGGGTAGATGAGTTTGACTTGTTGATAGTCAAATTCACCGCATAATAGTGCAAAAAATAGTAGTGTAGATGGCTGAAATTCACCCTTTAAAAAGGGTATACAACATGTAGTCAAAAGGGCTATAGAGTAAAGAATCTGAACTCTTATATGGTCTGATTCAGTCTCTGAAAATCCAAGAATAGTCAAAGTGTTCAAAGGAATGTTGTTTGAAGTATTGGTATGGTTGTTAGAAATGTCAAGTAAGTTTGTATCTCTGGGTCTGAATCAGACTCTCCTTCATAGTTAGATTCAATCTAAGAAAAAATGCATAAAACATGTTGCCTTTCTTCCTGCTGAACCTTTAATCACTTATTAAAATCTGGTTGTCCCTCTATGTGTTTATCTGTTAGAGGCTTCTGTGATTAATTCTATATGCTTGAAGTCATAATAGATTCATTTAGCTAGCATTAAAGGGGTAGTGAATCTGACCCTTTATAATGGTCAAATTCACCCCATATTTTAGATGCTTAGAGAGTAGTTTATCACCCTTCAAGGGTACAAAAATGAGGTCATCACCAAAGGCTCTAGAGTAGGGAATCTGAATCTCCCAAATGGTTAGGTTCACTTTCTCAACATGCCTAAGTAATCAAAATCAAGGAATAAGTATGGACTGAAGGTCCAAGGTATGGAAATGACAGTCTTTGAGTTGAATTTGATCCCTTTATGGTCATATTCACATCAAGAAAGTGCATAAATGATTCTGCCATTTAGTATAACTTAGCATAGCATTATCAGGTTAAACTTGACCTCCTTTCATGGTCATGTTTGGTCTGATGGGTGCCTAACACTCAGTTAGTTTGTGTATTCTATAAATTAAAAAAAAGGGGGCTGCAAATGCACAATACGAAGAATCCAGATGTGGAGCGGCTATTTAGGATTTCCATTTTTTAGTTTCCTTTGGATATTCATAAAAAATGTATTTTTACCAAAGTTGTATTTTCGCTTCAGAAAAACTGTAATTTGTTCGCTTATGCACTTTGGAATCTTGTAATTTAAGGGACTGGACTGTATATTCATTTTTAGCCTTTCAACTGATAGTGTTCAAACTATATTTTAAGGCGATTTTCTGGAACTTTGAATCTATGTTGCTCTAAAAGTAGTTCAGGGACAAAAATAGGTGTTTAAATGAAAAAAAGAGGATTTGGTATTAAAATCAGTCTACATGAAGCTTTTCGTAAACGTTTATTGATTTTCAGAAGTGGTTATTTCAAAATTCATTTGTTTCAATATAAGTGGATTTTGTGGATTATCTCTGGTTCATGACGTATCCTGTTAAACTCTCTAAAATCGATGTATGAACACTTTTGAACCTTGAAGCATGTGATTAGGCTATCTAAAAGTCAACAAGAATTGTTAATTTAGAATTGGTAAAACTGCCTGTGTTGTGTATCTTCGCCAGAAATTACAAAGTTCCAGAAAAATAAAGTAATTTTAGCTTACCAATTTGAAGTGAGACCAGTAGATAATGCATTTATGTGTCTATAATTCTTATAGGTGTATATATGTTTGCACGAATAAGGCGCATCTTGATTAACACATTTTTATCATTTACCAAACTAGGAAGAGAAGATCTTTAAGATCTTATTAAGGTTTGAATTTCCTAATTGGTAGTTTTCTTACAGAAATAGCCAAGCTAGGATGGCCTAAAGTGATTGATTGGGGCAAAATATGATCATAGCCCGAAATATGTTTCCTTTTAGGCTAATGAATTCCTCTCTTTCTTTAGACAACCCCCCTAGATAAAATCATGCCCTTTAGATTGAAATTTGATAAAGAACCGAATGCTATTCCAAGTTACAATAAACTACACTCGGGAGTGGCAACTCATGCCCCGACCCTTAACTCTAAACAACTAAAAAATGCACATAGCAATCACGGGTGCATTTCATGTGACGTTTTTCCATGTGCTAAAAAACAATAAGTGCACGCCATCGTGACTTGTCTAAGATAAATCCATAAACGTCCTAATCGATCTTAAAACCAAAACGCTCTTTCAAAAAATAGAAAACATAAAGAATGATCGAACATTGCCTCAAATAGGCACTATAAAACCATCATAACCATAGTCTTGACCACGTAATCTACACTCGGGTGCGACAAATCATGTCCCCGTCTTCAACTTCAAATTATAATAAAAAAATCACACGTTGTAATTGCGGGTGCATTTCATGTGGCGCAGTTATAATGTGTCCAAAACAAACAAGTGCACGCCATCGTGACTTGTTTCAAGATAAATCCATAAATATTACAAGCAGTTAAAATTTAAAAAGGCTAAATGCACAATAGGTTTGAAACATGTAAATAATTAGATAATTAGGCCAAATATTAATAGTTAAGCGACCGTGCTAGAACCACGGAATTCGGGAGTGCCTAACACCTTCTCCCGGGTTAACAGAATTCCTTACCCGGATTTCTGGTTCATAGACATTATTAAACAGAGTCTAAATGTCCTCGGTTTGGGATTTCAATAAACGGTGTCCCGGAACATCGTCAAAAATCCGGGTGGCGACTATGAAAATTAATAAATAAATCCCAAATCCGAATAATGTCACTTAAATTCGAAAAACTCCCTTATTACCCCTTCATCAATCCCGAGGGGTAGTGGGAAAAAAGGAGGTGTGACATGTGATATACTGAAGCAATAAACATGAAGCCCTAAAAACAGGATATCATGTTTAACATGGTTGAATGCAAATGAACGCATCAGTCTTAGAACATGGCTTCTAATGCAGATTTGTAGAATATAAAGCCTAAAAACATGGTTTCTACCCAGTATTACCCACAATATCATACAACTACCCTCCATTTTCACTAGTCACCCAATATCTGTTTACAATTAATTATTACAGACTACTAATCGAATAAATTACATAAATGAAAACTAAATCAACTATAGGGAGCCTGAAGTAGGTCCAAAGCAAATCCTGGTAATACCAGGCCTTCATTAGTCTCAAATGCCACAGATTTCATAGCCAATTTCATGTCTAGGTGTGTCAGGGTCCCTAAGGACCTCAAGGATCCTGGGTAGTGCTCACACCTAGACTTTCATAATAAGGATTGAGTAAGTGCAGTGTGGAATGGCCAACCCCAGTGTGCCAGAGTTCAAAGGAATCTCAAGAGGATCCCAAAGCAGTACATACACTGGAGGAGCAGAACTTAGGGTCTTAAGAGTAAAGTGAGAGTGCTTGGCATAGTTTTGAAAAGGTTTTGACAAGAAAATAGTATTGACATGATTCTATAAGTCAAGAGGTTTTCTGAAAGAATGAAAATTTGATTTAGTAGTAAAGTAGTTTGATAACAGTATGAAAATACTTTGAAAATCATCCAATAACCTAGAACAATTAGGTCCAGTACCACCCAACAACAGCTTTCACATAGGGATAGTGGGGAATTGGGGACACATAGAATACACATCAGTGTATGGTAACAACACATAAACAATATGATGCCAGAAATTTTAATAAGTCAGTTATAGAGGAGTAGGTGATTGAGACATAGAGCAACAGTACTTAGGCAATGTAATTTAGTCATGCTGAGCAACAAGATAGTAATCAAGAAACAGGATTAGAAACCATAACACATGAATTAAAACAACAATGAATCACGTAGAGTTTTGGACTTTGGAATTGAATTAGGACATACCAGTTAGGGAGACAAAAAAAAGTATAGAGCAGATGTTGTGCAATAGCTAACTTTGGCTTAAAGTTGGCTAGATCAGTGAAAATTGCAAGTAACAGAGAAGAACAGAGAGAGAGATTTTGAGTGTAAGAGTGTTTTGAACTAATGTTCGTGTGTAGAAGTGAGAATAGAGGAGAGTATATATAGTAGTTAAGAATTAAACAGAATAAGGTAAAAGATCAATTATTCAGCAATTAGGAAAATTTACATAATCAATCATGCATAAAATTAGTAAAGTCTCCCCTGATTAAGGGGTAATCAACCAACGGTAAAGAGCAGGACAATATTTAAGGAAAGAAATATCAAGTAAGGTTTAAGCACATAGTGGGCAATTAAGGGTAAATAAACATGAGTTTAATTAAGGAAATAATTTTGAAGAATCTGTAAGTATCACAGTTAATCTAAATAAGGCAAGAAACTAAATAAGGTCGCAAATAAAGGAATAATCAAGAATCAACATATAAGTTTTAACGGAACAAATCAGTGAATCAAAACTCAAAATAACACTGATTTAAAGGGAAAATATTGGTTTTCCATGAATAAACAAATAGGCCAAGTATAAACATACAGGATCCGTCGAGAATAGAATCACAAACCCTAACAGAGACATATTAGGGTAAAAATCACAAGAACATCAAATTAAGCTAAAGGAAAATCATGAGAATAAAAGCATAGAATGAAAACAGTGCACCAGTAACACGGTCAAACTCAGAATCCAAACAAAAATGTCAAAAATTGGGGTTTTAGCATAAACTAGTTAGGGTTGAGGCAAAGTCAACATAATCGGTCAAAAACACATAAGAATAGAAGATTAAACATTTAAAGTCAGAAAACATTTTGGAGAAACGAATTTTCAGGAAACCCTAATTTAGGAAAATGGAAAACCACTCGAAAAATCAGAAGATTTTCATAAAAACATGTGAAATAAGTTCGATCCATCTCAAATCTGTACAGATATGAGAAGTTGAAGAGACGAAATTAGGGTTTTAAAAAATAACACAGAGATGAAGACAAAGGCTTAGAAATCCATAGGTTTAAGACGAAAATAGGAAAATCTTACTCAAAATCGAGCCAGAATGGCCTAAAACAAGCAAGAGAGAACCAAAGGCGTAAGTAGACTAGCCCTGGTCCCTTGAGGACCTTAGAGATGGAGGTACCCAGCATAGGAGAGGCCATTAGAGGCCTGGGGGTGGTGAGAAACCACCATGGACGGTGGTATATGAGTGATGTCGAGGGAGAGTTAGGGTTAGGATTAGAGAGCATCTGAGAGAGAGGGGGAAGGGGTGACGGCTGGTGAGAGGAGAGAATGAGAGGTTTGGGGGGTCGTTTTAGGTTTAATTACCATAAGAAGGATCTAGGTCGTTGATCAAAAATTATCAACGGCCAGGATTAAACAAGAATTGGGTCAGGTAGGTGGGGTATTAGACGTGGGTTTATTGGGCTGGTTTTAAAGGGTTTTGGGCTTGTAGGCTTAGGCTAAAATTGAAATTAAACAAGGCTATTTATTAAATACCCCAAATAAATTAATTAAAATAATTACTAATTATAAAAAAATGAATTTCATGCATGGAGGTGTTTTAAAAATGGTTATTTAGTATTTAAAAATACAAAAGGACTAACTTTTGGTAAAAATAATGCAAATATTTTATGCATGGGCTATAATTGCAAACGGTGACAATTTGGCTATTTATGGAATGATTTGGACTTAATAGGACCATAAAATAGTAAATTAAATCAAGAAATGTTTTCAAAATCATTTGTGATGCAATTTGGTAATTATTTATTAGAAATAAAAATATAGAAAATTGTGAAAAAATACCAATTGATGCTAATGCATGATTTTGAAGACATATATACATTTTAAAACTATTTTAGGAAAAAATTGGGTATCAAAAGTTGCCCCTCTTTACCCGGAAAGGATGAAAGAGTTATCGGGTAAAGACATGATAGCCAATTTTGACCAAGTGAGATGGCTTGAGAGATTTAGGTTGCACTCTAGCTTTTGAGCTTCCTGCATATCCCTGGTTTTACAGGAATCAGGCCGCGTGTAGTTCTGGATTCATCGGCGGAATAGGCTGAAGTCATTGCAAAAGCGGACACAATGTTTCGGGACAGGTGAGAGAATGGTTGTGGTTAGAGATCAGGTTTGATATAGAAGAAGGAAATGGAGAGAGATCGATCCTGCTGGGATAATAGTTTCTTACCGGGTCATCTGCAAATAAAGATACTACGAGCATATATTTGTGCGGAAATTTAAACGTGATGGAGATTCCCTTCGGTCCATGAAAGTTGTCTTCGGACAGTTGAGGATGACGTCCTTAGACCATGATGTCCTGGGCCATGAGTTGTTCAGTGATAGATTCGCAGGCCACGAAATGATGTTCTCGAGCCATGAAGATGGTGCCTCCGAACTATGACGCCCTTGAATAATGATATGCAAATTTGAGAGATCCTCAAGCCATGATATGGTGTCTTCCGGCTATGAGGATGATACCTTTAGACTATGATGCCTTTGGACAAGTTGGCGATATTTTAGCCCATGAAATTCAATAATATGATGTCAACAAGACAAGGCTTAGTCTTGCGAAGCTGAGGGTAGAGCTTAGCCCGAAAGAAGAGCGAAGTAGATAATGTCGGAGAGACAACGCTTAATCTCGATGAAAGAATGTAGGAGGTAGAGCTTAGCCTCATGCGAGTATAGAGACAGAGCTTAGTCTCGTGCAAGATGCGGGACAAGGCTTAGTTCCACGCAGATGAAGGCAGAGATTAGCCTTATGCAGATGTGGAGGCAGGGCTTAGCCTCATGCAAATGTGGAGGTAGAGTTTAACCTCATGCAAGATGTGGGACAGGGCTTAGTCCCATGCAGATAAAGGCAGAGATTAGCCTTATGCAGATGTCGAGGCAGGGCTTAGACTCATGCAAATGTGGAGGTAGAGCTTAATCTCATGCAAGATGTGGGACAGGGCTTAGTCCCATGCAGATGAAGGAAGAAATTAGCCTTATGAAAGTGAAGGAAGAGATTAGCCTTATGCGGATGAAGGTAGATATTATCCTCATGCAGGATGTGGGACAGGGCTTAGTCTCATGCAGATGAAGGCAGAGATTAGACTTATGCAAGGGAAGGCAGAGGCTAGCCTTATGCTAGGGAAGACAAAGATTAGCCTAATGCAAGGGAAGGTAGAGATTAGCCTTATGCAAGTGTGGAGGTAGAGCTTAACCTCATGCAAGGAAAGGTAGCATTTAGACTTATGCAGAAAATAGAACAAACAACAGATAGTAGAAAAATTTCTTAGCTGGTAGCTAATTTCAGTAGCGTGATTGTTACGAAGAATGTGACTTCAAGGCATGTGTATCCTCATTTCTAGATCCAAAGAAAAATCGTGAAATCTGTAGATGGGGAGGTTGATTTGTATTCCCGCTGGCTTTGCTTGACTTGCGTTGCTTGGACTAAAGATCCTGTTCAAATCATCGAGGTAGTGCTGGCTAAACAGAGTTACCTTACAAGCATGCATAGTTTTGTAAAGACATAGTAAAATAGATTTTAAGAAATTTAGATGAACCGACGACCGTGAAAATATCCAAGACATTGAAACTTTCTTTTGCTATGGAATTTTGAGGGTCCTTCTCAAAATTCTGCCCCATTAGATGGATTGGCATCTATGACTTATGTACATGCCGCGATCGGCTGAACTTGCTTCGGTATTTTGAGGGTCCTCCTCAAAATTCTGCCCCAGTTTCTAATTGCGGGGGAAAATACGATTTTTATTGAATTATGACCGAACACACAGTGCTGCCTAAGTATCCCCTCTTAAAAGGGAATCAGGTCAAGCGTAGTTCAATTTACATCATTTGATAAAAGCATAAAGAGTTACACATAGTATCACTTGATTGCATCTGAGTTGATCTATTTTGGCCAGACTTCTCCGTCCATTTTTGCAAGTATAAGAGATCCTCCCCTCAGTATTTTATGAAACATATACGGACCTTGCCATTTAGGAGAGAATTTCCCTTTGGCTTCATCTTGATGTGGAAGTTCTTCTTCAACACCAGCTGCCCCGGTGTGAACTATCTTGGCTTGACTATTTTGTTGAAGGCTCTGGACATTCTGTTCTGGTAAAGTTGACCATAACACACTGTGTTCATCCTTTTTTCGTCTATGAGGGATATATGCTCGTAACGGCTTCTTATCCATTCTGCATCGCTGAACTCAGCTTCTTGTATATTCTCAAAGAAGGAATCTCCACTTCAGCAGGAATAACAGCTTCAGTACCATAAACCAGCAAGTAGGGAGTTGCTCCGGTTGATCTGCGGACTGTGGTGCGATATCCCAACAAGTCATATGGAAGCTTCTCGTGCCATTGTTGATGATTTTCCACCATCTTTCTTAGTATCTTCTTGATGTTCTTGTTGGCGACTTCTACAGCCCCGTTCATCTGAGGTTTATAGGCTGTGGAATTCTTGTGTTTGATTTTTAAGGTCTCTCACATGGCCTTCATCAGGTCACTGTTGATATTGGAAGCATTTTCAGTGATGATTGATTCTGGAACTCCGATCGACAAACAATCCAGTCTCAGACAAAGTCTGCCACGACTTTCTTAGTAACTACTTTGTAAGATGTTGCTTCAACCCATTTGGTGAAGTAATCAATTGCTACCAAGATGAACCTGTGCCCATTTGAGGCGGTGGGCTCGATTGGACCGATGACGTCCATTCCCCAAGCAACAAATGGCCAAGGTGAGCTAGTTGCATTGAGTTCATTTGGCGGCACTTTTATCATGTCTGCATGTACTTGACATTGATAGCATTTCCGAACGTACTGGATGTAGTCAGTTTCCATGGTCATCCACAAATAATTGGATCTAAGTATCTTTTTGGCCAAGACAAAGCAAATCATATGCGGGCCGCAGGTCCCACCATGTATTTCTTCAAGTAGCTTAGAAGCTTCCTTTGCATCGACACACCTCAGTAATCCCAATCAGGAGTTCTCATGTACAGGGTTCCTCCGCTATGAAAGAAACTATTGGACAACCTCCAAAGCGTACGTTTTTGGGTATGATTTGCATGCTCCGGGTACTCTCCATTTTCCAAGTATTCCTTGATGTTGTGGAACCAAGGTTTCCCGCCTGCTTCTTCTTCAACATGGCCACAATATGTCGCCTGACTATGGATCTTTACTGGGATAGGATAAATGAAATTTTTATCCGGATGTTGTATCATGGATGATAGAGTGGCCAGTGCATCGGCAAACTCGTTCTGGATTCTGGGGACATGCCGAAATTCTATCTTTGTGAACCTCTTTTCTTAATTCCTGCACATGGTACAGATACGGCAATATCTTGGAATTCTTGGTGGTCCATTCTCCTTGTACTTGGTGTATAAGCAAATCTGAATCACTGATTACCATTAGCTCTTGAATATTCATGTCAATTGCCATGTTGAGCCCTAGGATGCAAGATTCATATTCTTCCATATTGTTGGTGTAGGGAAATCTGAGTTTAGCAGATACTGGATAATGCTGGCCGGTTTCTGATACTAAGACCGCTATAACACCGACTCCTTTTAAATTTGTTGCTCCATCAAAGAACATCCTCCAACCATCATAGGATTTTGAAATGTCTTCTCCTACGAACAGTACCTCTTCATCGAGAAAATACATTTTTAGGGGTTCGTATTCTTATCCCACAGGATTTTCAACAAGATGATCGGCCATTGCCTGTCCCTTAACCACTTTCTGAGTCACATAGATGATGTCGAACTCACTCAGCACGATTTGCCACTTAGCCAGCTTGCCAGTGGGCATGGGTTTCTGAAAGATATTCTTCAAGGGATCCATCCTTGATATGAGGTATGTTGTGTAAGCACAGAAGTAGTGTCTCAGCTTCTGAGCTACCCAGGTCAGAGCGCAACAGGTACATTCCAGCAGAGAGTACCGCGCTTCATATGGAGTGAACTTCTTACTCAGATAATATATAGCTTGCTCCGTTTTCCCTGTCTCGTCGTGTTGCCCCAGAACGCAGCTGAAAGCTCTATCTAGTACCTCAAGACAGAGTAATAAGGGTCTACGTGGCTCTGGCAGGACCAAACCTGGTGGCGTCGATACGTACTCTTTGATTCTGTCGAAGGCTTTTTGAGTATCTTCAGTCCATTTGGTCGCAACATCTTTCTTTAACATCTTAAAGATTGGTTCACATATGATTGTGGACTGGGCTATTAACTGGCTAATGTAATTTAGCCGTCCTAGAAAGCTCATTACATCCTTCTTATTCTTTGGTGGTGGCAACTCCTGGATGGCTTTGACTTTTGATGGATATAACTCTATCCCTCGGCGGCTGACAATGAACCCAAGCAATTTTCCGACTAGAACCCCGAATGTGCATTTCACAGGGTTTAGTTTCAGATTGTATTTCCGTAGTCTGTCGAAGAACTTCCTTAAATCTGCTATATTGTTGGTGGCTTTCTTGGATTTGATGATGACATCTTCCACATACACCTCGATCTCCTTATGTATCATGTCATGGAAAATAGTAGTCATAGCCCTCATGTAAGTGGCCCCAGCATTCTTTATGCTGAATGGCATCATCTTGTAACAGTATACTCCCCAAGGCGTAATGAAAGCTATTTTCTTAGCGTCCTCTTCGTCCATCCATATCTGATGGTAACCTGCGAAACAATCTACAAATGATTGGAGTTCATGTTTGGAACAATTATCGCTTAGGATGTGTATGTTTGGAAGAGGGAAATCATCCTTTGGACTGGCTAGGTTGAGATCTCGATAATCGACACAAACCCTAACCTTTCCATCCCTCTTAGGCACTGGAACGATGTTGGCTATCCATGTTGGGTATTCAACCACCCTGAGGACTTTGGCATTGATTTGTTTAGAGACTTCCTCTTTGATTTTCAGACTCATATCAGGCTTGAACTTCCGGAGTTTCTGCTTCACTGCTGGGCACATTGGATTGGTGGGCAACTTGTGCGCCACGATAGATGTACTTAGTCCGGTCATATCATCGTATGACCATGCAAATATGTCCTCATATTCCTTTTAAGAATTTCGTGTACTCTTCCTTCTCTAACGGTGACAATTGGATGCTGATGTGAGTTTCTTTAATAGTCTCTGAATCTCCCAAATATATTACCTCAGTTTCGTCCAGATTGGACTTAGGCTTGTTCTCAAAGTCTTCTACCTCTCGGACAATTTCCTGGTATGACATCTTCTTCCTCTGAATCACTGTCCCTTTGTTGCGTTGTCTCATTGCATTTCATAGTCATTGGTTCAGCAAGACAGAAATAGTAATGTTGTATAGATAAAAATGAGAGAGAAAATGGGAATAATAAATATTGATTCATTGAAACGTAAAAGCGATTATCAATAATTTAAACAAGCATTTTTGGAACACTGGACATTTTATTTAAAACAGAATGCAAAATAAAAGGAAATCATTTTCTTAGAAAGCAAAATAAGCAGTGTTGTTCAGCCTTGCTACCCTGAGACTCGTCGGGCCCTGTGTGGTCTGGCAGTCCAGTTTCTGAGGAATGATCCCTTTCTCACAGCTTGGATATTAGGTCTTTCCTCCTCGAAAATTACACAGTAGTCCATATCTTTGTCCTCCAAGAACAAATTCCTTAAGGATGCTAATGCTTCCTCTAACTCTGATCTCCATATGATGTTGGCTTGTTGGAAAGTCTATTCCAAATGCGTTATGGGATGCTCCAATGGATAGTAAGGACCGAGCCATGGTGGCGACCAGTCATTGTATTCTTTCCAAGTGTACTGATATCCCATGACAAAAGTAGTGTCGTGGCGCTTTAGCTGTATCGGCTTGGAAATGCCTTGAAGATTTTTGTCGAGACCCTTTCCAGGTTCATATCCTTTCCAATTCATCATTTTGGCTATCTTGATATCCCACCATTTATCTTTATCGATTGTATTGACCCGCTCGATGTGGTGGTAAGTTTCTCCACCAAGCCTCCTCCTACCCTCAACTACCGGGATAGTCTGGCGGTAGTATATGGGGTTGCTCCCATCTCCATGGATAATTACCTCATGATGATTTCATTCAAATTTTACTGCCTGATGCAAATTTGATGCCACCGCTCCGGCGGCATGTATCCATGGTCGTCCTAATAACAGATTGTAGGACGCAGATATATCGAACCCTTGAAATTCGACCCCAGTAGGTCCCATTTGCAGGCAAAGACTGATTTCTCCAATGGTGGACCTCTAAGACCCGTCGAAAGCCTTCACGCTCATGGATCCCTCTCATATTTCATATAGTCCCTTGCCCAGCCTCTTGAGTGTTGTCAATGGGCAAATGTTAAGGATGGACCCTCCATCGATCAGAACCCTGGTAATGAAGTAATCTTCACATTGCACGGTAATGTGCAATGCCTTGTTGTGTGACGACCCGATCGGTCGTTTCGTGAGTTTAGCCCCGTTTCTCCTATTTCTACTTTATTATGTATCATTCAGATCTTTTACATTGTGTTGGGTCAGTTGGCTCGGGTTCGGAGTGATTGTGGAGAGAAATGAGACACTTAGTCTCTTAAGTTGGCCTTATAGTTAGAAATGTCAACCGGGAGATCATTATTAGGTAAACGACCTCGAAATGTTGACTTTATGGCTCAGATAGCTTGTTAGATGATTTGGGACTTAGGAGTGTGTTCGGAATGTGATTTTGAGGTCCGGGGTAGAATTAAGCTTGAGTTGGCGAAATCGAGTTTTTGGTGATTTCCAGTCGATAATGGAAAATAGGCTATCGGGGTCGGAATGGAATTCCGGAAGTTGGAACAAGTTCATAAAGTCATTTTGGATGTGTGTGAAAATTTTCAGGTTATTCATATGTGTTTTGGTTGGTTTCGGCATCATATGTGATTTTCGGAAGTTTTAGGAATCTTAGGCTTGAATCATGGGGTGAATTAGAATTTCGAGGTCATTTTGGGTGTTCTGAGGGTTCTACTAAGTCCGGGTGATCATTTATGACTTTTTGGTACTTTTGGTTGAGGCCCCGAGGGGCTCAGAGTGTTTACGGATAGTCATCGGAAGGCTGGAGTTGGGAATTTGCAACAGAACAACTACTGCTGGAATGTTTCTGGTGTGGCCGCACCTGCGGAAGGGTGGCCGCAGGTGCGGATTTTGGTCAGCCTGAAGGTGGTCGCAGGTGCGAGACTTTGGTCGCACCGCGGAGGCGCGGATGCGAAGAAGAAGTCGCAGGTGCAGAAAATGGTAATTCAAGTTGGATGCGCAGGTGCGTACCTGGGATCGCATGTGCGGGTCCGCAAGTGCGCTAAAAAGGTCGCAGGTGCGGTCATCGCTGGGCAGAACATATAAATAGGACCCTTAGCGATTTTTGGGTCATTCTTCTATCATTTTTGCTCAAGTTTGAAGCTTTTTGAAGGGTTTTTGAAGAGGAATTCGAGAGTTCATCATGGAGGTAAGAATTTTGGACTTAAAACTCGTTTATGTGTGATTAATGGACTGACTAGTGGTGAAAATTGTGGGAAAATAGTGCTAAAATGGGTAATTAGGGCTTGTGATTAGAGACTTTAAAATGGGAATTTGAGGGGTCATTTGGAGTCCCATTTTGGTGCTCTTGGTATGTATCGACTCGTGGGAGGATGAGAATTCTTGTGGTGTAAATTTTATCGAATTCCGACACGTGGGCCCGAGGTCGGGTTTGACCAATTTCGGGATTTTTGGGTAATTTTGATAAATTTCGGATGGGTTTCATTCCTTCGCATATTTAATAATGATATATATCTGATTTTTGGTAGATTTGGATCACTCGAAGGCCGAGTCTAGAGGCAAAGGCATTGTGGGCTAGGATTTTAGCCGATTTTTAAGTAAGTAACATTTCCAAACTTGGTTCTGAGGGTTTGAAACCCTGAACTATATGATATATGACTATGATTGAGGTGACGCATATGCCAAGTGACGGGTGTGCGGGCGTGCCCAGAGTACCCTTCGCTCCGAGGGATCGTAGATCGGAAAGCGCCTTCTAAACCACCCCATTCATCCAAAAGAGAAGGGAAGGGGGCCACCCTCTCACGGCCGAAGGCTCCGCAACACGTTAGAGATATTTTAGATCACGCCCTAAAGTGCCCATTCTTATGGGACGTCAACAGCGGGAATTCAAAATGCAAGACCTGGACCTGGTTCACGTGAAACTAAGTGGAGGTCCGATCGACTGATGTGGAAGAATCAGCGGGTTAGTTGTGGTTAGGGGTTTGTGGCCTGGCTCATTCCATGGCACCGTCTAGTAGCTATTATGGATTGATATTTGCACTCCTATTTTGTGGAAAATGTGAACATGCTAGAAAAATCATGTTAAGCATAAATGCTAAGGCTTCACGCTGAAAATGCTGAGACCCGAGTCCTCGTATATTACTGTCTCATCATGTGATTATTTGATTTCATTCACTCAGTCATGTCATAGCATATCATTTCATGCCTCAGTCTCTGTAATTGTTAATATTACATGTTTATCATTGTTTCAGGCTATTTCATGCATTTCTGACCCATGTGAGCGAGACTGGAAAGTTAATGACTGAGTGAGGCCAGAGCCTATTTTTAAGATAGTTATGAGATCGTACTTCACACCGCAGTGATACTTTAATCATGCCTTCGTTGGCTTGATATAGCGCTTGGGCCAATAGGGCCCCTCCGGAGTCTTTACACCCCTAGTGAGCACATTGATATTGAGGTATGAATTTTCCCTGACATGGATCTTGTCCGAAGTTGATGATATTGAGGGATGGATCGTCCCTGGACATGGATCTTGTCCGAAGTTGATGATATTGAGGGATGGATCTTGTCCAAGTGTTGTATTCCGGAGATGGATCTTCTCCGTGGGGCTGGATTGGCCTTCCTCAGTACTAAGTGACTACGGTCACCGATGTTTATATACCTTCCGAGATGGATCATCCTTGGGTCTGAGAGCCATATACAGTACTGAGCAGAATTCTGTGTGAGATTTGTGAGCACTATGTGCATTTCCACACTGTTGATACATGGACATGTAGAGTATACTGAGTCATACATGAGTTACTGAACATATCTAATATATTATGTTATCATTATCTGTTAAAACTGAGAACATGCCTAAATTTTGTACATTTGTTATTATAATCACTAAGGTTTAGTCCGTCACTACCTCTCAGCCCATAGTTTGGGTTCGTTACTTACTGAGTTGGTGTACTCATGTTACCCCCTGCACCTTGTGTGCAGATCCAGGTACATCAGGACCCGGTAGTGGTTGTCGAGTGGCTGTCAGAGTTTCTTTGGAGGCATCGAGGTAGCAGCTGGCGATCGCAGCCTCGATTATCTCCTTCTCTATCTACCTATCATATTTACTTATTTTAGGCAACTTTATGTTGGTACTGTATTTTGATATTCGATGTAGTAGCTCATGACTCGGCGACACTAGATCTGGGTTCGGGATTTCTCTTACTTATGTTTTCAATGAGGATTAAACTCTTAAATGCTTTATAAATAAGAGACTATGGCTGAAAGCATAATGGATTTTTCTGAAAATAACTGGTAATAAAGGAAATGTGTGGCTTGCCTGATTTCACGATAGGCGCTATCACGACCGGGGGTTTTTCGGCCGTGATATGTCATGACTCAAACCCTCAGGTGGTAGTTCGTCCTCGTGGAAAGTAATTGTGTGACTTTCTAATACCTTCCCCACCATGTTAGCCATCTCTTCACTTGTGATGTTATCAGGCACATAAGCTTTATTCAACATTTTCATCTTGGTGCTCTTATGTGCTTCCGAATTCTGCAGCAATGATAAGATAGATATCTGGGCTGGAGTCTTGTCCAGATGATCTATGACTGAGTACTCACTGGCTTGCACCTTTCTCCAGAGGTCATCCGGGGCTGTTTCAATGACATGAGGCCTGTTAGAAGCCTGCTTCCTGCACTCTCCCAAGTGCTCGGGTGTGTAGACCCTTCCGGTCCTAGTCATCCCCTGTGCAGCACCAACTTCTTCTATCTTGATATTTCCTTTCCTTCTAGCTTCAGCTACGTAATCCTAGGGCACAACCTTATTGTAAAATAGTTGCATGGTGGATACTGTCACTGTAATTAGTGTGGCTACCCTTACTTTAAATGGAATAGGTGACGTGGCAGGTGGCACTACTTCAACCACGAAGGGCACAGGCGTGTTTGTAGGTGGTGTTACTTCAAACTCGAACGGGACTGTTGTGGTTACCTTAGCCTTTCCTGACGGCTGAATCTGTACTATAATGGGATTAAGTGTAACCATTGGCTTCTTGCGATCATCACCTTCTTTGATTAACCCAGTTGACCCCTCTGGGTCCCATTCTTCATCTATTTCTATCACATTGATGCCTTCACCCCTGTGGTCTGGGGGTGGGGGGGTTATGCAAACATTGGGAGTAGTCTCCTTTGCTTGGATGATATTATTGTCAATCAAAGACTGGATTTTATCCTTCAACGAGAGGCATTCATCGATGGTATGTCCCTTCATGCCGGAATGGTATGCACAGGTTTTGTTCGGATTGATCCACTAGGATGGATTTTCTGCAGCAGGGATGGAAGTGACAAAACCAGCAGCTTTCAGCCTTTCATACAGCTGGTCAATAGGCTCAGCAATGGTGGTATACTGTTTGGGTGACCTGCGGTCAAAGTTTGTTCGAGGTCTTGGGAAGTTTTGGCGAGCTGGATGTGACTGAAAGTGAGACGGTTGGGAGTTGTATGTGTGATAGGTAGTGGCTGGTTGGAAATATCTAGGAGATGTGGGTTGATATGTAGGTGTGGGAAATGGTTGGTAGGTAGATGGAGGTGCTAGTTGATATGTAGGTGGAGGTGCTTGATATGCCAGTGGGGAGGTTCGGTACATTAGTTGAGATTTGGGCCCCTGTGCAACCATTACTGCTCCTACGTCTTTATTCTTGGATATACCACCAGACTGTAGTGTTCAAAATTTGTGACCATCGCACTCTTGATACCCTCTTCAATTCTTTCGCCAGCTTGATGATGTTAGAGAACTTGTGATTTTCAATCACCACCAGCCCTTTCATAATATTGCGGGTCCTGTGCCTTCGCGAAGAATTTGTTCATTTGCTCTTCGTCTAATGCAGGCCTGGCTTTGGCTGCTTCCGACCTCCAACGAGTGGCATACTCGCAAAAGGTTTCAGTGGGTTTTTTCTTGAGATTCTGGATGTAAAATACATCTGGAGCATTTTTCATGTTGAACCTAAATCGGTCCATGAAATCTGAGGCCATACTCACCCAATTAGACCACTTCTTAGGATCATGGCTGATGTACTAGGACAAATCATCCCTTGTAAGGCTCCTCATGAAAAATTTCATCTGGATCTTCTCGTCTCTTCCAACTCCGACCAATTTGTCACAATAGGTCCTCAGATGGACCCTGGGGTAACCAGTGTCATTGAACATTTCAAACTTGGGAGGTTTTTAACCCTCCGGCAGTTCCACACCAGGCTGTATACAGAGATCTTCATAATTCAATCCTTCGATCCCCTTACCTCCTTCCACGCCTTGAACTCGGCTAGTAAATTTCTTGAGTTCTTCGGCCAAGTTCCTGATGAGCATATCCTTCTGACTGGATTCTGGTGTGTGAGAGATGGGTTGAGTGGAGTGGGGTAGGGTCTCTACGTATATCAGATTGTCCTAGTGGCCTGGTGCTTGAGCGTAGAGGTGATCGTTGGTGGAAGTTTAGGGTTCGGGAACAACTGGTGGGGTGTTTCGTGGAGTATGGCAAGTATGACATTGGTATTATGGTGGGAGGTTTGATTTTTCGGTGGAGTTGTATAGTGGTGAGTTGCAGGAGGATTCTATTTGTTGGGGGTATTCTGAGGTGGTGCGGGGTTTTGAGTGTTCGGGTGGCTGACATCCAGAACACTAAGTGAGAAGGACAAGTTTGCTAGGTTCTGAACATGCTAAAGTTATCCTTGGAGTTTCAGTAGCCTTTGTTCAATTTGTGACATAGCATCATTCTAGACATGCGTACCCCGATTCTCAGAAGCCTCTGTATGTTCCGCTGGTGTTGTGTTCTTCTTTCTGATGTTATTCAAGTCTTCCATCTTTGTTTTGCATTTTCGCTTAGGTGTACTAGGAGGAGGAGAAGGTGGAGGTCCCCTGGATCTTGTACAATATGCTGATGATGCCAGAATGCACGAACCAACCTTTGGGGAAGGGGAATAATCAAAAGAAAAATAAAATAAAAACAAAAGGTAGCCAAGTTAGTGAGGATTATGATAAACTAT
The DNA here is from genome assembly GCA_005239505.1 of Nicotiana paniculata. Taxonomy (NCBI): domain Eukaryota; kingdom Viridiplantae; phylum Streptophyta; class Magnoliopsida; order Solanales; family Solanaceae; genus Nicotiana; species Nicotiana paniculata. The sequence goes on along the minus strand of ML342516.1, from coordinate 50,839 downwards.
TTGCAGTATTTAAACACAAATTGCAGGAATGTAAATGAATCCCTAATTTTGGGAGCCTCTTTTGCCCGAGGTAGGCCTAGCGACAAGTTGATTTGGAGAACTTAGATACCAAAATGCCTCATTTCATTAATGTAAAATAGACGAATCCCAAAACAATTCTAAAATAACAATAAGAAACAAGTCACCAGTGGCACTTGGCCTTATTACATTTATGAAAGAAAAAAGGTAAACCTAGCCTATTTGGTCCCAGAAGTACCTTCCCTAGATTCGATATTCTTGAATCCATCGAACAAATTTCCCAGCTCGCGCAGTCACAGCAGCAGGTACGCTCTAGCCAAGTGTCCTCCTTCATTCCTCTTAGCGTTCTGGAAATCCTTGATCTTTTTGATGATTTTCCCTTCTAGCTCCACTATTCCTCGCTCCAAATATTCCAGCTTCCTGTTGGAAATGATAGCCATCTCTTTCCACTCCTCTATCAACCTCCTATTGGTCTCATGTATTTCCCGGTGCTCATTCTCAGAATCGTGGACCCTTTTGCGCAGTCGGTTGTACTTGACCTGAGCCTCGGCATCTTCATCTATGATTCAGTTCCCTCGACTGATCCTTGGCCTCACTGCCCCATATAAGTCGTCCTCCAACCATGCCGGGTAGAACGGTGTGCACCCAGCATGGTACCTATCTGGCTCAATAGTATTTTTCTCCATGATGATTTTGCAGTGCCACATGTGTTGAGCTTGCCACTTGTAGGGGACGTCGTCGTCCTAGAAATCCGCTCTGAAGTGACTCATCTTCCCAACCCTTGGTATAACTTGTTTCCTGCCCGCCTGCCTCATGACTTGGATAGGAACATAAGAATATATACCTCTCAACCCCATCAGCACTAAGTGTGGTGCATTCTCGGACATGATGATAAACTCGTCCGTCGAGAACCATTCGAAAATCCATTGCACCTGTTCCTCATTCAGATTAACAAAGAATTCCACCCACTCTTTGGCAGTTTCTGGCTGAGCAAATCTATCTGGAATGTAGGTCATCCGCTTGGGGTGATGGAAAGCAATGTGGTCATTCCAAGACCTTCATGGAAGTTCTTGGTGATATTGTCCCCTTTGAAGATGTTCTAAGAACCACAACTGCAGCAATAAGTTACAACCCTCAAAATATTTAACCCCTCTTTGACAACGCTCAAAGGCTTGGTAAATGTCAGCTAAGATCATAGGGACAATGTTGAAGGTTTGCCCATCGATCCCTTCCATCAAGGCCCTAGCTACCATGGCTAGCCTGGTATGAATCATTTCCCTCTTTGTCGAGAAAATTATCAAGCCCAGAAGACACACAATGAACATGAATACCCTGTGGTGGATGTGACCCAGAGATGTGATGGCAAACTCATCATGATAGGTACGGTATGATTTGCTGTGACCATATCTTTCATACAAGTATTCGAAAGGTATGTAGGATTGTTTCAGACATTCCAGTTCAGCATTCTTCTTCAACCAAATCATTTTCAGAAACCCTTTACCCGTGCGGTTTTCAGGTACCAACAACCCAGGGCTTTCCCAAACCAGTCCAACTAGTCCTCTTATTTCTTCTAAGAGCGGTGTCATTTCAATATTCCCAAAGCGGAATACAACTCTTTCACTATCCCAAAACAAAATAGTAGCCTCAATCAGCATATTGTTTGGCTAGATGTCAAGAAGAGACGGTAAATTTCACAGATGTTTCTTCACGTGTTTCTTATCACTGGAGGAAAGGTCTTCCCACCAGTCTAAGAGCATTGGTGGAATATTGCTGACCATACCAAATCTAGGGACTTCTTGCCTCATTTTCTGCAAGACAAAAATGGTTAGGCCCTTTCCCCCAGCAGATTTGACTATTTATACACTTATGATTAGCATATTGGAATTTAGTTCTCCAAATTAATGCACAGAACCTGATTGCGTCTATTGGGATTATGAAAACCCCGGTGGACTTTTGGATAAGGCTTGTCTTAAAGGGTTATTGTGCGGACAACACATTAACTCGGCTAGGTTTGACCATGATGCATGCACAACGTAACAAGAGTAAGGTTTCTATGGGGGTCTAGATCGGTACCCTCGAGCGGACAACTCGAGGGGAAAGGCACGGAACCATCGACTGCACCGTTGATCGACTGATTTTACCACAAATAAGTCATTTCAAATTTAGGAGGTGATATAAATTGGAAGAGCGCAACCACTCATCAAGCGTTGCTATAGGATTTGTATATGCACGAGTGGAGTATGATGTTGAGCATGATTATGCAGCAATAAATAAGCAATAAACAACATGTTGTCACGTATTTGCACATTATAAAAGCGATAAATAAAGAAGTTATAATTGAAAGTGGTTATAGAAGAAAACAAAAAAAACATGTCAGTTTCGTTTTGAGAAAATAAATACTTGGAAAAATGAACAATTAATTGCACATAAAGGGGAAAATAAAAGGGTGCAGGTTTTAACAAAGTAAGCCACATTTAGACAAATTCACAAAGCGGTTTGTTATGGTAAAAGCCTAGACTCCCCAGCAAAGTCGCCATGCTGTCCTGCCCCCCCTTTTCTCTCTTTGCGGATAGTCAGGGTTTTCGACATTATTGAGACAACTCGTTTCCTTTTGGGAAATGGGATATAAGGAATTAAAGAGTCGCCATCTAACGAGTTAAGGTGCATTAGGGAACCTATTATGGGTCATTTATAACCCTAATCATACAACCAGAGATTGGGTAAGGGCTTGAAGTTACTGCAAGGGGAAGGTGTTAGGCACCCCTCGAAGTCCACAATGCTGGGTCTCGGCCAAACTTACTTTGTGAATTAGTCAAGTAGTGAATAGACAGTCTAAGCACACATATGTAAAATAGGTATGGTTTTAACAGACAAGCAGTCTAAGCACACATATGTGACAAGAAGATCTTAAACAGATAAGTAGTCTAAGCACATATATGTAAAATAGGATGAAGGGGTCCTAAGTTGTTTTTCCTATAGGATCATATCCATGAAATGCCCGGTAATCACTACTCAATGAGGGGCTACACGTTGCATTAGCGCACATGTCATCATATCCTTTTACTACCCATTATCCCACCCCTTAGTGGTTATTAAGCGAGTTTTTATTAACGCACTCTAAGCGTGTTGTTACTTGTCCCTTCCTTGTGATCCCGGAGGAGTGTAGGACCTCTAAATATGGGCAGTTCTAGACAACCCCTAAGGTATTTAAAAGGGAAAAATCTAGGCAAAAAACAAATAAAAAGTAGGAAAAGCAACTAGGTCAAGAAGCTGTTAAAAGGCTCATGTTTACCTCCACATGTATGTAGGCAAAAAAGCAGCACGTGTCAAACACAGATTCAGGTAATTTTTAGAAAAGAATCCTAGGACAGGATGTCTAGGTGAATATTAATACACAGAACATGAAGAACTATTTTAGAACTCAATGGTACGGTCCTAATCAGTTTGCCTACTGATTTTTAAACTTGTAAGACTTAAGCAGTTTATAAATAATCAGACGCAATTTTCAGTTTTATATATCAGGACATTAGTCACCTAAGGCTTGCCTAGGCGTGGGGACTATGCGCAATCACAATTACAGGAGTTGTTTAACAAATTAAGAAATTGTTCAACCTACAAACGTGTTGTTCTAGGAGACACAGATTGTAACAGGTGATTTGTACCAGTTTGTATTTAGAGACAGGACATCTATACATAGGGCTGTTTCTATACCTTTTCATGGATTGCTACTTATTTTAATCGAAATAGACATGCTTCAGTCAGAATTCCTAAAGCATGGTATCTAATGCATACAGGGATGACAGCTTTTGTTAAGGTTATTTATTAACCTAGTAGCAGGGTCTCTATGTGAAAGTACTTACGCAAAATTAAGCATGGGATAGTGATATGTGATATACTGAAGCAATAAACGCGAAGCCCTAAAAATAGGATATCTAATGCAGGTTTAACTAAGTTGAATGCAAATGAACGCATCAGTCCTAGAACATGGCTTCTAATGCAGATTTGCAGAATATAAAGCCTAGAAACATGGTTTCTACCCAGTATTACTCACTGGATTATACAACTACCCTCCTTTTTCACTAGTCACCCCAATATCTGTTTAAAATTTAATTATTACAGACCACTGATCGAATAAATTACATAAATGAAAAATAAATCAACTATATGGAGCCTGAAGTATGCCCAAAGAAAATCCTGGTAATACCAGGCCTTCATTAGTCTCAAATACCACGGATTTCATAGCCAATTTCATGTCCAGGTGTGTCAGAGCTCCTAAGGACCTCAAGGATCCCGGGCAGTGCTCATACCTAGACTTTCATAATAAGGATTGAGTAAGCTGCAGTGTGGAATGGACAGCCCCAGTGTGCCAGAATTCAAAGGAATCTCAAGAGGATCCCAAAGCAGTACATACACTGGAGGGGAAGAACTTAGGTACTTAAGAGTAAAGTGAGAGTGCTTGACATAGTTTTGAAAGGGCTTTGACAAGAAAACAGTATTTACATGATTCTTTAAGTCAAGAGGTTTTCTGAAAGAATGAAAAATTGATTTAGTAGTAAAGTAGTTTGATAACAGTATGAAAATACTTTGAAAATCAGTCAATAACCTAGAGCAATTAGGTCCAGCATCACCCAACAACAGCTTTCACATAGGGATAGTGGGGAATTGGGGACACATAGAATACACATCAGTGTATGGTAACAGCACATAAACAGCAGGACGCCAGAAGTTTTAATAAGTCAATTATAGAGGAGTAGGTGATTGAGACATAGAGCAAAGATTTCGGTAAAAACCACACAAGCACTGGACAGGATTAGGCATACAACTCTAGTTACTTTGTAATACTACACAACTTAGCAAAGTAGATTAAGTAAGCACCTAAGTGAACAGACTAGGCAAACATCCCAAGTATTCATTAGTTAAACATGCTAACATACTGAACAAACATATTGAAACATGCTTGGTAAAGCAGTAGGCAGAATTAGACACACTAGTCACAGATAGAACAAAATTCAGACATGCTCGGTGAAACAGTACTTAGGCAATGTAATTTAGTCATGCTGAGCAACAAGATAGTAAACAAGAAACATGATTAGAAACCATAACACATGAATTAAAACAGCAATGAAACACGTAGAGTTTTGGACTTTGGAATTGAATTAGGACATACCAGTTAGGGAGACAAAAAAAAGAGTATAGAGCAGATGTTGTGCAATAGCTAAACTTGGCTTACAGTTGGCTAGATCAGTGAAAATTGCAAGTAACAGAGAAGAACAAAGAGAGAGATTTTGAGTGTAATAGTGTTTTGAACTAATGTTCATGTGTAGAAGTGAGAATAGAGGAGAGTATATATAGTAGTTAAGAATTAAACAAAATAAGGTAAAAGATCAATTATTCAGCAATTTGGGAAATTTACAGAATCAATCATGCATAAAATCAGTAAAGTCTCCCCTAATTAAGGGGTAATCAAACAACGGTAAAGAGCAGGACATTATTTAAGGAATCAAATATCAAGTAAGGTTTAAGCACATAGTGGGCAATTAGGGGTAAATAAACAGGAGTTTAATTAAGAAAACAATTTTGAAGAATCTGTAAGTATCACAGTTAATCTAAATAAGGCAAGAAACTAAATAAGGTCGCAAATAAAGGAATAATCAAGAATCAGCATATAAGTTTTAACGGAACAAATCAGTGAATCAAAACTCAAAATAACACTAATTTAAAGGGAAAAATATTGGTTTTCCATGAATAACTAAATAGGCCAAGTATAAACATACAGGATCAGTCGAGAATAGAATCACAAACCCTAATAGAGACATATTAGGGTAAAATCACAAGAACATCGAATTAAGCTAAAGGAAAATCATGAGAATCAAAGCATAGAACGAAAACAGTGCACCAGTAACACAGTCAAACTCAGAATCCAAACAAAAGTGTCAAAAATTGGGGTTTTAGCATAAACTAGTTAGTGTTGAGGCAAACTCAACATAATCGGTCAAAAATACATAAGAATAGAAGATTAAACATTTAAAGTCAGAAAACATTTTGAAGAAAAGTATTTTCAGGAAACCCTAGTTTAAAAAATAACACAGAGATGAAGATAGAGGCTTAGAAATCCATAGGTTTAAGACGAAAATAAGAAACTCTTATACAAAATCGAGCCAGAATGGCCTGAAACAGGCAAGAGAGAACCAAAGGCGTAATCATACTAGCCCTGGTCCCTTGATGACCTTAGAGATGGAGGTACCCAGCATAGGAGAGGCCATTGGAGGCCTGGGGTGGTGAGAAACCACCATGGACGGGAGTAGATGAATGACGGCAAGGGAGAGTTAGGGTTAGGATTACAGAGCATCTGAGAGAGAAGGGGAAGGGGTGACTGCGGGTGAGAGGAGAGAATGAGAGGTTTTGGGGAGGGGGGGCGTTTTAGGTTTACTTATGGTAAGAAGGATTTGGGATGTTGATCAAAAATGACCAACGGCCAGGATTAAACAAGAATTGGTTCGGGTAGGTGGGGTATTGGGCTTGGGTTTATTGGGCTGGTTTTAAAGGATTTTGGGCTGGTAGGCTTAGGCTGAAATTGAAATTAAACAAGGCTAATGTTAAATACCCCAAACAAACTAATTAAAATAATTTATAAAATAATTACTAATTATAAAAAATGAATTTCATGCATGGAGATGTTTTAAAAATGGTTATTTAGTATTTAAAAATACAAAGGACTAATTTTTGGTAAAAATAATGCAAAAATTGCAAAGTTATTGTAATTATAGCCAAAAGGTGCCAATTAGACTATTTATGGACTAATTTGGACTTAAATGGACCATAAAATAGTAAATTAAATCAAGAAATATTTTTTAAATCATTTGTGATGCAATTTGGTAATTATTTATTAGAAATAAGAATTTAGAAAATTGTGAAAAAAATATCAATTGATGCTAATGCACGATTTTGAAGACATATATGCATTTTAAAAAAACTTTAGGAAAAATATGAGTATCAACACCTGCCTTCCGCAGATACGAGATATCTGAAAGATTTTTCATTGTTTCAAATCTTTTTTGCCCAATTCCACTTCAACTGAATTCAACTCTCTTCGTGACATCATTTACCTGAAAATCTTGCAATACACACCATAAACAACCTCATATTATCATTAAAGGACGTAAAATCTAAAGAAAAGAGACTAAAATAAATGGTAAAATCACCACTCATCAATAATCATGACCTCAATTAAGGCTAAAGAATCACATAAGAGATAATAATAATTTCAAATAAAGATAAGCAGCTAGGAAAAATAACATTGCAATAGAATAGGTAACAAATCTTCAATTAAGTCATATAAGAGTCAAATAAGCAATAAGAGTGGATCATGAAGCAATTAGTTCCAATTAAAGCAGGTAGAAGTGAAATTAGTAACTAAGAAAACTTAATCATAACAAAACAACTTCATACTCAGTGAATACAAGGACCTAAGAACCCTAAAAGGCCAACATTCCACAAATAAGCCCGAGCACGTACTCATCACCTCGCATACACTGACTTCACAAGATACATTAGCATAGAGAACTCAAATCCTAAGGGGTAGTTCCCCCACACAAGGTTAGGCAAGATACTTACCTCAAAGAAGACAAATCGGTACTCAAAAATGAACTTTTCGGGTGAAATAACCTCCGGACGGTTCAAATCTAGCCAAAATAACTTCTAAGCATAAATAAAACTCATAATAAACTATTCCGGATCATAAAGCCTCAATCTTTATCAAAAACTAATAATCAACCCAAAACTTGACCCCCGGGCCCGCACCTCGGAACCCGACGAATTTCACAAAACTCGAACATCCATTCCGATACGAGTTCAACCATACTAAAATTATCAAATTTCGATACCATTTGGCCCTGCAAATCGTCATCTTTCATTTTGAAAGTTTTCGTCAAAAATCGCCATTTTCCTCAACTCAAAACACTAATTAAAAGATAAAAATAAATATAAGATCATGGAGTATAATAAATTCTAGGTGAAAAACACTTACCCGATTGATTTTCTTGAAAACCCCACAAAGAATCGCCTCCAAACCTAGCTCTACAATTCAAGATATGATAAAAATTGCCAAAACCTCGATTTGGAAGATATATTCTGCTTCCCGGGTGTCAAAGCATTGTGATCGCGGAACATCACTCGCGATCGCGAAGAAGAAAATGAGGATGCCTAGTTTGTACTACGCGAATGCTAGAACACGCTTGCAAACACGGAGGAAAATAATTGATCGCCCAAGTCTGAACTACGTGAACACGTGAAGTAGTATCGGAATGTGAAGTATGGAATGGCAGGATATCGCAAACGCAAGAAGAATATTGTGAACACGAATAATGGAGTGGCAGGCTTTCGTGATTGTGAAAGGAACTATGAGATCACGAAGAAAAATTAATTCATACTCCAAAATTTCACTACGCGAATGCGATTAATGAAACCAGATGATAAAAAATAACAGTCCAAAAAATAAAAGGAAATGGCCCATAGCCCATCTGAAACTCACCCGAGGCCCCCGGGACCTTGTCTAAACATGCCAACAAGTTCCATAACCTAACACGGACTCGCTCGAGGTCTCAAATCGTATCAAACAACGTCGAAACTACGAATCGCACCAAGAATATATCTTCCAACTTCCAAAACGTGCGTCGAAACCTATCAAATCAACCCGGAACGACGTCAAATTTTTCAAGCAAGTCCCAAATGACATAACGGAGTTGTTTCAACTCTCAAAATTGCATTCCAACCCCGATATCACCCAAGTCAACTCTTGGTCAAACCTCTCCACCTTCCAAACTTCAACTTTTCCAACTTTCGCCGAAATGCATCAATTTACCCTATAGACCTCCAAATCCAAATCCGGGCGCACGCCTAAATCCAAAATCACCATAAATGCTGTTTAAATCATCCAAAACCCAGCGCCCAGCCGTTTACACAAAAGTCAAACTCCGATCAACTCTTACCGCTTAAGCTTCCAAAACTAGAATTCTTCATCTGATTTGACTTTGAATCATCAGGTAGCTGAACTCGACCATGCCCGCATGTCAATACACATAATACGAAGCTGCTGAAGACCTTATTCCGCCGAATGAGACTTGAATTCTCAAAATGACCGTCCGGGTTGGGCTCGGTTAAGTATCGGATAGGCTACAAAAGTTTTTGAACTTGGAAAATCTTGTTTTTTAAGGTTTAACTGTCATTTGGTATTTTTCTTTACAATCGTAAAACCTCTCTCACGATCACAAAGGGGAATCTGGGCTGGGGGAGGAATTTTTCCTACGCGAATACAGAACCATGGTCGCAAACGCGGAGCACTGGGGGCCTACTCTACGCGAGCGCGGCCTGTCACACGCGAACGCGTAGTATAGTGAGGTAGGGGCTAGGAATATGAGATTGTTCAACGCGAACACGAGCTAAGGCTCATGAACACGATGGTCGGGGGGACAGACCATCGCGAACGTGTGCAACCCTTCACGAACGCATAGGCCATTTGGGCCGATACACTTCGCGATCGCATTAGGCCCTTTCTGAACGTGAAGAAGGCCTGATGCCCAGTGATTTAAATGTTTCAAAGTCGGAATTTCACCCATTTTACATAAACTTTCCATTATAGCTCGACTAGAGGCGATTTTGAAGGGAAAACTAACATCAATTCATAGGTTTGTACACTTTACCTCATTTTCTTTCATTTCTAACATCACCCATTAGTTTCTAGCCCTAATTTTTGTTCTTCCATGGTAGAAAACTAGGGATTTAGGAAGAATTAGGGGTTTTGTAAATTAGGGATTTAGACCTCAAATTGAGGTCGGATTTCGAAACAAATTGCATAATCGGGCTCGGGGGTGAACGAGTAAATGGGTTTTGGTCCGAACCTCTAGTTTTGACCAAGCGGGCCCGGGATCAATTTTTGACTTTTTGGGGAAAGTTTGGAAATTCAAATCTTATGCATTGTAATTGATTTCCTTAGCAATATTTTATATATTTTAGTCAATTCTGGTTAGATACGAGTGGTTTGGAGGCAGAATACTAGGGGAAAGGCCCCGATAGATCTTTAAATTGGTCTTTGGAGCAAGGTAAGTGTCGTGGTTAACCTTAACTTGAGGGATTATGACTTGTTTACCTATTTTCTACATGTTAAATGTTTGGTACAATGCATACGTGAGGTGACGAGTACTTATGTGTTGTTGTTGGGTCAAAACATGTGGTGGCGCTTGTTTTCTTGCAATTTATTTCCTTCTTTGATCATGATATCCATGCTTAGTCTTGTTAATTATTAAATTATTCGTTCTTTAGGCATTTATGAGATATTTGAGTATTTTTTTCCCGAAGTTTAGGATGGTATTGTGGAAACATTGTTGGTGTGAGGTATGTTCTTGGTTATTATGGCTCCCTTTTTGTTTATGCTCACTGTTATATGGTAAGGGAGAGTGTTAAAAGCACAAAGGGTGATGTTGTGTTGTATATATTGATTATGATGAAAGTGAGAGTAAAATCACGAAGGGTGATGTCGTGTAGTTATTATTGTTTCACAATGAGGTTGAGAGTAAGAGCATGAAGGGTGATGGCATGCTGATATTATTGTTTCACAATGAGGTTTAGAGTAAAAGCACGAAGGGTGATGTCGTGCTGATATTCTTGTTTCATAGTGAGATTGAGAGTAAAAGCATGAAGGGTGATGCCGTGCAGTTTTGTTCATTATGATTTCTTCATCTTGCTGTTTAAAGGCTTATGGACTATTTCTTTTTATCATTCCCTGTAGTATTTATCGTACCTTGTCTTGATACCCAACTTTTTCCTCAAAATATTTTAAATTTGCATATAAAGCTTCAAAATCATGTATCAATAGCAATTGATATTTTTTCACAATTTCCCTATATTTGTATGAATCTATCCAGCATTTTATTGCCAACAAATAATTATAAAATTACATTACAAATGATTTTAAAAGCATTTCTTGGTTTCATTAATTACTTTTGGTCCTATTAAGACCAAACTATTTCATAATTATCCAAATTGGCACCTTTTGGCTATAATTGCAATAACTTTACAATTATAGCCCAATCATACGATTTTATACTATTTTTATCCAGAAATTAATCATTTGTATTTTGAAAATACTAAGTAATCATCCTTAATTATTTACTACACATGAAATTCATTTTTATAATTAACAGCTATTTTTTATAAATTGTTTTAATTAATTTACATGGGGTATTTAACAGATAGCCACTTCCATTTCATTTATAACCTAATTAGACCAGACCCAAGTCTGATTAAAACGTCCCAAACACCCAGGCCCAATACATTTATCCTACCCAACCCAATACCTCACTTCAATCCTGACCATTGATCGCTCAGATCAACGGTCCAGATTTACCCTTTCCTTAATTAATCCAAACGAACCCTCTCCCAACCCCTCACTTCTCTCATTTCCCTCATCTTCTATCTGTCGTCATCCCCTTCCCCTTCTCTCTCAAATCCACTCTACATCAAACCCTAATCCCCTCTCTATACTCTAGTTCGCTGGTAACAATGGCGGTTCCCTACCCCCTAGCCTCTATGGCTTCTCTCTATGGCTCGATTCTTGCATCCCTGAGGTCCTCAAGGGACCGGTTGGTTATTCATCCACCCCCTCCCCCCCTCAGGGTCCGTTCTCACCTCCCATGTCTTTCATGTTATTCTCAGGCCGTCCAGGGCCATCTGAGTAAGATCCTCCCACTTCGGCTAGAACCTGTGGTTTCTAAGCCGACTCTCTCTCTCTCTCTCTCTTTGGGTTCTCTCTCTGAAACCCTAATTTTATCACTGGATTTCTTAGATCTGCAATAGATATGGGTATATTCGGAGTTATTTTGTTGTTTCCTTAATGATTGTTCGATTTTCCTAAAGCATCTCTTCATCTTCAAACTAGGGTTTCTTAACCCCTTTTCAAAAAACGATTCTTCTTATGACTTTAGTGTTATTCTGTGATTTTCAGTGTGTTTAAAATATCTGTTTAATTCTTTCCTTCATCTGATTTTATTATGTTGAAAAACCTAAGTTTCTTGGTTTAATCTTTGGGTTCTGAGTTTATCTGTATTGTTCGTTCTTTCAAACTTATTTTCATGTTTGATTCTCATAAATCTGCTTCGATTAATCTGAGTATTTTTGTGATTTTCACCCTGTTTAACTTACTGGGGTTTCTGATTCTGCCTATTATGTGCTTACCTCGCTTACTCTCAGAGGTTTATGTTTATCAGTACTATATTCCAGTTTGAATCCCTGATTCTATATGATATTTACTTTACCCTATCTATTAGGGTTCTAATTCTTGCCTTCTGCCTTGCTTATCATGTGGTTATTCTGTGCAATTTGTGTTGATTCCCCCTTATCAATACTATTTCCTATTTAAACCTTTGATTCCATGTGATTGATACCTTTCACTAATCCCTTATGACGATTTCCCTGCTGATTTTCCGACCTTAGCTTATTTCTTGCCTTATTTTATGGTCGATTATGCTGTCAAATTAATTATTATGTTATTTCCTTAATTAGAATCCTCTGAACCTAGCCTCAATTACATGTTCTATACTGGTACTGTTCTGAAATTATTTCCTTATTGTGTTATATTACAGTCATATGGTATCTTTCCTTAATTAGAATCCTCTGAACCTAGCCTCAATTACATGTTCTATACTGGTACTGTTCTGAAATTATTTCCTTATTGTGTTATATTACAGTCATATGGTATCTTTCCTTATTTATTGCACGTCTATTACCGTTCAAAGTTAACTCCTTAATTGAAGGGAGTACTTATATTTATCTTATGTTGATTGATTTTGATTCCCCAATCACTGCTTGACTTTGATTTTTACCTTATCCTACCTTGTTTCAAACTACTATATATGTTTTCTCTCATTGACACTAAACGGACGAATACATTAGTTCAAAATCTATCTCTTACACTCAAAGCTTTCTGCTCTCTTTCTGTGTCACTTACTATTATTCTGAGTTAGCCGACTACAAGCCAAGGCTAACTATTGTGCTCTCCTGCCCCTTCATCTTTGTGTTAATTGTCCCTTTATTGGTATGTTCTAATTTTTCAATTTAAGTACCAAAACCAATATGTTCCTTTTACTGCTTCAGTTTATCATGTTCCTGATCTGTTTCTATCTATTGTTTTGATGTTCAACATGTAATTGACCTCTTTGCATCATTGCTTCATCTAGTATGCTAATTATGTCTTAACTCTTTAGGATTAACATGTTCTTATAAACCTGTAATCTGATTCAATATGGCTCAATTCTGTTTTGATGCTTGTGTACTAGTAGCCTAGTTCTGGTATACCTTATTGATTTGTTACCCTAAGTTGCCCCGATGTTATGCCCAATCATGTTTAGTGCTTCGATGTCCTCACTGTTGCTATGAAATCCTATACTATGTCATCTCCCAATCCCATGAACCCCCTAAGCACTTCTGATTCTGTGACAATGTTCTAATTAGCATTCCTGAATTCATGTCTCACTATTTACACTATTAGCCACCCCTTATTTGCAAGAGACTTATCTTTATTATATGTGTATTATGTGTCCCCAGTCCCCAATTATCCCTGTGTGAAGGGTTGTTATTTGAGTATTGCTGAACCTGTTTGGCTCTGTGTTTGATCTGTTATTCATTTGATTTCACCACTCTTATCAAAATTGTTTTACTACTAAACAACTCTCCTATTTAATAAAACTACTGCAACTGAATCCCTTCTTTCAAACACTGCTTTCCTATTAAACCCTTTTCAAAACTATGTCAAGCACTCTCACTCTACTCTTACATATTTAAGTTCTGCCCCTCTAATGTATGACTGCTTAGGGATCCATATGAGATCCCTCTAAACTCTGATGCATTAGAGCTGGCCCTTCCACACTGCACTTATTCAATTATAGTTATGAAATCTGGGTGTGAGCACTGCCCGGGATCCCTTGAGGTCCTTAGGGAACTCTGACACGCCCGGATATGAGAAAGGCTATGAAACATTTGGGCACTTGAGGTTCTGGGAATCTGGGTCTATTTTCAGGCTCCCTGTAGTTTAACTTCTTCTTTTCCTTTATCTATTTATGTAATTTATTCAACTGGTCTGTAATAATTATTGTAAATGAATACTGGGGGATGGCTAGTGAAATGGGGGAATAGCTATATGATCTTATCAATGCCACTGGTAGAAATCATGCCTTAGGCTTTACATTCGCTATATCTGCATTAGAATCCATGCTTAGGACTAACATGTTCATTCAAACCATACCAAACATAGATATCATGTCTTTAAGGCTTTCGTGTTTACTGCTTTAACGTACAACATGTCCTTAATTTATGTTTATTCTTACCACTTAGAAATCCTTCTCCTAGGGTGATAAAATTAATACTCATGTGCATTCAAAACATGTCCCAATCATCTTGTAACTCTTTGTGCATTTTAGAAATCATGCTTTAGGAATCCTGTGCATCCTGAAATTATATCCTAGCCACCTTGCATTCACGTGTGCATACTAGATACCATGCTCTAGGATTTCGTTTACATTTACTTAACTACGCCTAGTTTAAACTGATGATTCATGAAAAGGTACAAAATAACCTCGCATATGATTATCATGCCTGTTCTTAATAGAAATTTGTAACTATCTCTGCATTCTCAAATTTGCATCACTTAGAACAGCATGTGTTTAGGTAAAACAACCTCTGAATTGTTTAATAATTCTGGCAGTCATTATGCATAACCCCACGCCTAAGCAAGCCTTAGGTAATCAATCTCTTAAAAATGAAAACTGTTTTGATTGTGCTTGTTGCCTAAGGGCTAAAAGGTTTTTTTAAAACCAGTAGGCAAGCTGATTAGGTCCTTGCTATTGAGTTTGTAAACAAGCTGCATACTTCTGTGCATTGATATTCACTTAGATATCATGTCTTAGGATTCTGTCTAATAAAACTGCCTCTTGTTTGTGTTTGAGGTGTGCTTCTTATGTGCATTATCTGTGGAGGTAAATTTGAGCCTCTTAACTGCTTTTCCTACATTTATTTATAAAGTCTTATTTGTTCTTTCCTGTCGATTAGAATTTTATCCTTTTAACCTTAGGGGTTTTGTCTAGAACTACCTATATTTAGAGGTCCTAAATTCCTCCAGGGCCACTAAGAAGGGACGGTTAACAGCACATATAGAGGTTGTTAAATAAACTCGCTTAATAACCACTAAGGGGTGGGAAAGGGTAGACATGGATATGATATCTGGTGCATTAATGCCACATGTAGCCCCACTTCTGAGGAGTGATTACCGGGCATTGTACTGATGTGATCCTATAGGATAAACAACCTAGGACCCCTCCCCCCCTCCATCCCTTAAACATGTGTGCTTTGATTGTAAAACCTCCAGAATTTTGTATATGTGCTTAGACTTTAAATCTTTTAAACTTAAGTACATATGTGTGCTTAGACTGCAAATCTTCTAAAAAACCTTCATCTATTTACCTATGTGTTTATTGCTTATATGCTATCTATTCACAAAGTTTGTTTGGGTCGGGAACCAAAGTTGTGAGGGGTGCCTAACACCTTCCCCTTGAAGTAATTTCAAGTCCTTACCCTATCTCTGGTTATCTAATTTGTGTTTGTAAATAGCCTCTAGTAGGTTCCCTAACGCACCTTACAATTTGTTAGGTGGCGACTCTTCAATTCCTTATCCCTTTCGCAAAAGGAAATGAGTTGTCCCAATAATATCGAATAACCTGACCGATCCGAAAGGGGAGGAAAAAGGGGGGGGCGACACCTTGTACCCCTTTTTCGCATGTCCCCTTCCAAAATCACATGTTTAGTTTTTACTTGTTATTGTGTCGTACGTATGTCGTTATCTGAATGGGTTTATTTTTATGTGGTGTCTTGTCATATCCTCATTACTACCTCGTCGAGGTTAGGCTCGACACTTAAAAAGTACATTGGGTGGGTTGTTCTCATAATACACTCTGCACTTCTTGTGCAGATTTTGGTATTGGTCCCAGCTGTCCGTGAGGCATTTCAGCTTGGATTTGCTCTTGGAGATCGAGGTAGTTCTACTGGAAAATGCAGATCATGAAGTCCCCTACCATTTTCCCTAGTTTACTATTCTTTTGTTCAAGACAATTGTATTAATTTCAAACCTTGTTTGTAGAAACTCGTGAATTGTGACTCCAGATCCGGGTTGCATTTCGATATAAAGATGTTTATGTTATTTCTCACTCAATATTAATTTTCAGTTTAGCTTAATTGTTATTAATTATCGTAATGGATTAGCTTGAGGTGTAATGATCCAACCGGTCATTTCGAGCTCTAGAGCGTCGTTCGACGGTTTGAGTCTTTGAGTAACTTTACTTCAGGTATTATGACTTGTACATGTGATCGGAATTAAACTTCGGGAAGTTTGGAGTTGATTTGAAAAGAAAATTCTTATTTCTAAAGCTTTAAGATGGAGGAATTGAATAAGGTTTGACTTTTGAGTAAATAACTTCGGAATCAGGATTTAAATGTTCCAACAGGTTTGTATAATGATTTTGGACTTGGGCGTATGTCCGTATCAGGTTTTGGATGACCCATGAGCATTTCAGCGCCTATTGTGGAAAGTTGGCATTTAGAAAGAAAGTCATAAATTTGGGTTGATGTGTATTTTAATGTTTATCGATGTCCGTTTGAAATTTCGAGCGTGGGAATAGCTTCGTATGGTGATTTTGGACTTAGAAGCGTGTCCGAATGTGGATCTAAGGTCCGTAGGTCATTTGGTGAAAGTTGGAAGTTAGAGGTTTTTGGAAGTTTGACCGGGAGTGGACTTTTTGATATCAGGGTCGGATTCGGATTTCGGAAGTTGGATTAGGTCCGTTATGTCAAATGTGACCTGTGTGTAAAATTTGATGTCAATCAAACGTGATTTGATAGGTTTCGGCATCGGATGGGGAAGTTAGAAGTTCAATAGTTCATTAGGATTGAATTGATGTGCAATTCGTAGTTTTGATGTTTTTAGTATGATTTGAGGCCTAGAGCAGGTCCGTGTTATGTTATGGAGCGGGTCGGTGTGATTGGACAGGGTCCCGAGGGCCTCAGGTGTGTTTCGGATGTGTTTGGATTGTGTCGTGCTCTTATTTGATGATTCAACATCGTTTCTTTGGACATAAGGGTACCATATTGACCGAACGACCTTTGATTTGTGATTGGATTGAAACATTAGATCAGTATCGTACTTACAAAGTCATAGCAAATAGAATCACCGAATTTCGATGTCGTATGAGAGAGTTATGCCAATTTTCTTGTCGGGAAAGATTGTTTGTTTCTCATGCAGACTTTGTTCTTCACGAACGTGAGGGAGGTCCCACGAATGATAAGAAGGAAGTTTGGGTTGATCTTTCAACGCGAAGTATTTCTCGCGAATGCGAAGAAGAAAAATCACCTGGACAGTGTTTTAAACTGAGAATTTTAGTATTTTGGGCATATCTTGAGTTCTAGAGCTCCGTTTGAGGTGATTTTTCCGGCATTATTCTTGTCCCAACAAGGAGGTAAATATATAACCTTTATTTTGATATTTATACATGTTTATTTCTATTGGTATTATTTTTATCCGTGTTTGGATTGTAGAAATTGAGATTTTGAGCCCCAAAGTTGAGAAATGGTAATCCTTGATTTGAGGGTCCATTCACTAACAAAATTGGATGATTTTATGGATATAGCCCATATTAATTATGGGTAATATTTATTTTCAATAATTTTTGGAATCCGGGCATGTGGGCCCGAGGATCGACTTTATTGACTTTTCGAGCGGAGTTGGAAATTGTTATAAATTGATTTATTATGAGTATTAGAGTATAGTTTTATTTTTTGCTCATTGCTCGACTAGATTTGGAGCAACGGACACTGGTTTGAGGTGTTTAAGCTGTGTTGGAGCCGGTTATGGAACTTCGGAGCGGAGTAAGTCTCATGTCTAACTCCATAAGGGGGAAATTATCCCCCTAGGTGTTGTAATTGATATGTGTTACTTGTTGCCGGGCTACGTACACACGAGTTGACAAGAGTCCGTACGTAGCTACATTCATGTTATTGTCCGAGTAGCCTCAAGTTCACGCCATGCTATAACTGTAGTATTTGGGTTATCTCTTGCTTATTAAATTCATTTACTTTGCATTACTACTTGAGACTAGACGGACGTAGAGTGATAGACTTGCTATTATAGAGATTTGACGAGTTTTAGGATTAGCCACAGAATAATTGTACTCCTCTTATGAATTTCTCATGTGTTATGCGTTCTTATTGAAAGTTTTCCTCAAAGCTCCTTATAAGTCGCATGTTCCTTCATGAGTGGGGTCAAGGACCCGTCAAAGCTTCTTATTTTATGGGATTGGGCCCTTCGCCTCGGCATGATTGATAAATCTATGGTTCGTGTCGTTCGACCCTTGGAAATGCACTGATTATGATGGAATCGGGTCGTTCGCCTCGTCAGTATAGTAGATGTATCTATGGTTCGTGTCGGTCGACCCTCGATATTGCACAGATTATGATGGGATCAGGCCATACGCCTCGACATTTTTATAAAATACTCTCATGGAAATCGTGTGTAATATCTTATAAGAAGTTAGTGTATCTATGAGTCTTCCTAATTTGAATTATGACAACCTATCTCGTGAGGTCCATTATATATATGTGCTCTGGTTGAGGAGGTAATTGCTCATTGAGATCTTGAGTCTATTGTAGAGAGGAGGACCGTATCACTTATTTACCCTTGTTTAGTTCGTTTATTTGATCTGCCCCATATTTGTTTACTTATTATTGTATCTGTCTTATTGGACCACTAGTAAGTGTCGATGTCGATACCTCGTCACTATTTCTCTAGGGTGAGGCTACTTACTAGGTAGCGTTGATTTACGTACTCATGCTACACTTTGCTGCACATTTTTGTGCAGGTACACATATGTCTGGTGATCTTTTGAGCGCAGAGGGGCGACTATTGCGGGGACTTACATGGAGCTGCATTTCATGTTATGATATGATGCCTGCAGAGTCTCCAGCGGAGTTATTTGTATTGTCCTGTCTAATTTCTATCTCAGACAGATGTTGTATTTTATTTTATTTCCTAGTTGATGCTCACACATTTGTGACACCGGGTTTTGGGGGTGTGACGACCCAAAGGGTAATCACCTATGTTATTACCCATCCCGTACTTCTGAGGCCTTGAAAACCTCATTTGTATTGGCCTCGATTTGCGTGCACATTTCGGGCGCGTAGCCGGATAGCTTAAATATGAGAATTTGTGAAAAATGCTAAGATTGATATTAAAATAAATAAATTTGACTTCGGTCAACATTTTGGGTAAACGGACCCGGACCCGGACCCGGACCCGTGATTTGACGGTCCCGGAGGGTCTGTAGGAAAATATGGGACTTGGGCGTATGCACGGAATCAAATTCCGAGGTCCCAAGCCCGAGAAATGAATTTTTGAGTAAAAATTGTTTTCTGAAAATATTTAAGGAAATTGAAAATGAAATCTGATTAGAAAGTAATGGTATCGGGCCCGTATTTTGGTTGCGGTGTCCGGTACAGGTCTTATATATAGTTTAAGCACTTTTCGTGAAGTTTGGTTGAAATTGGACGTCGTTTGACGTGTTTCAGGCTTAAAATGGAAATTTTGATGTTTTATGAAATTTGATAGAATTCATGGATTGAGGCCTAATTCGATGTGTATGATGTTATATTGGCAATTTGATCACACGGCTAAGTTCGTAGGATGTTGTTGAGTCAGTGCACGTGATTTGTTAGGAGCCCCGAGGGCTCGGGAACTTAGGAAAATTGCTGGTTTTGCTTCAGCTGTTGTAGGTTCATTTTTTCTTCGCGATCGCAAAGCCTCTTCCGCGTTCGTGAAGCTTTAAGTTTTCCTTCATCGCGTTCGCGTCCATTCCCTCGCAATCGTGTAGGGTTATTTGACCCTGAGGGCTTAGCCCTCTTTTCCTCTTCGCGTTCGCGTACAGTTGAACGCGATCGCGTAGCCTTACCTGTCTCCTTCATCGCGTTCGCGTGATGTTCCACGCGTTCGCGTAAGACAACTTCTGGACCCCAGTTTTCTTTACTCTTCGCGATCGCGTCCTCCCTTCCGCGATCGCGATAGTCTGACCAGTCTAACCTTCGCGAACGCGACTCCCCTTACGCGATCGCGAAGGACAATTTTGCCCAGTGGTATATAAATATTTCCAGAACCAGTAGCTACGGGATTCACTTAGAAAATAACGAACTTCTTCTTCTCCAAGGCCCTTAGGCGTCCATTGAAGCCTTCCTTCACCAAAATTTCTTGGGTTAGTAAATTTTAACTCGTTTCCTTCATTTTTCATCCATATTTAATGAATTCCTAAGCCTAAAACATGCAAGTTAGAGTAGAAAATCTGGAAATTTCATAGAGTTAAGCCCATTTGAATTTTCTCGATTTAGACCTCGTTTTGGGGTCGAATTTGAAAACAAATTATATATTCGGGATCATGGGTGAATGGGTGACATGTTTTGGTCCGAGCCTCGTGTCTGGGCCAAGCAGGCCCAGGGTCGAATTTTGGTATTTTTTGAAGAATTCTAGAAAATGGATAATTAGGCCATGTAATTGAATCTTTGAATCCTTATTGATATACTTGAGTTGATTATGCCTAGATAATACCATTCCGGAGTCGAATTCTAAAGGAAAGGTGGTGTTAGAGGGTTAATTGCTATACTTTGGACCCGAGGTAAGTGTTTGGTCTAACCTTAGCTTGAGGGAATAGGAGTCGAGTATAATTTGCTACTTGCTAGTTGTCAAATACGATGTGTAGGCATGGTGATGAGTAACTATACATTGGTGTCTAGCATGAACGTGAGTCTTTATATTGTGAATATTCTGATTTCGTGATAATTTCCATGCTTAATTGATGATTTCTATAAATTGTGAATTGAATAATTAAGAAATATGAGATAGTATGTCTATGGATCATTGGCTCAAATTGTGAATTGAATAATGAAGAAATATGAGATAGTATATGTCTTTGGACCATTGGCTCAAATTGTGAATTGAATAATGAAGAAATATGAGATAGTATGTCTTTGGAGCATTGGCTCAAATTGTGAATTGAATAATGAAGAAATATGAGATAGTATGTCTTTGGAGCATTGGCTCAAATTGTGAATTGAATAATGAAGAAATATGAGATAGTATGTCTTTGGAGCATTGAATCACTTTGTAAATTGAATAATGAGGAAATATGAGATATTAAATCCTTTAGCATTGTCTCAAGTGATAGAATAAACCACGGATATGAAAGTGAAAGAAAGAGAAAGAGTTATTGAAATATACCCTTGCCGGGTCATTGTTGCTTTTGATATTGTCTCCCTTGCTGGGATGTTGAGATTACTGTTATTGTTCCCTTGCCGGGATTTCTATTCCTATTTTTTTACTCCCTTTCCCTTGGTTGTGATTTTTGTTTTGGTGAGTATGAGAGTAAGGTTCGAGATGTGGCTTTCATGGTGGGTGAGCGGGTATTGCTCCGAGTGTCGCCTATGAAGGGCATGATGAGATTTAAGGGCAAGCTTAGACCTAGATTCATCGGTCCGTTTGAGATTCATGATGGAGTGGGAGAGGTGGCTTATAAACTTGCATTTCCACCTAGCTTATCAGCCTTACATCCAGTATTTCATGTGTCCATACTTCGGAGGTATCACGGTGATCCATCCCACGTGTTAGATTTCAACTCTGTCCAGTTGGACAAGGGCTTATCTTATGAGGAGGAGCCGGTAGCTATTTTAGACCGGCAGATTCGTCAGTTGAGATCCAAGAATTTCCCTTATGTTCGTGTTCAGTGTAGGGGTCAGCCTCCTGAGGCATCGATCTGGGAGTCCGAGTCCGATATGCGGAGCCGTTACCCTCATTTATTTTCCGACTCAGGTACTTCCTTCTTCTGTACGTTCGAGGACGAACGGTTGTTTTAGAGGTGGAGAATGTGACGATCCAAAGGGTCATCACCTATGTTATTACCCATCCCGTACTTCCGAGGCCTTGAAAACCTCATTTGTATTGGCCTCGATTTGCGTGCACAGTCCGGACGAGTAGCCGGACAGCTTAAATGTGAGATTCTGTGAAAAATGCTAAGATTGATATTAAAATGAATAAATTTGACTTCGGTCAACATTTTTGGTAAACGGACCCAGACCTGTGATTTGACTGTCCCGGAGGGTCCGTGGGAAAATATGGGACTTGGGCAAATGCCCGAAATCGAATTCCGAGTTCCCAAGCCCGAGAAATGAATTTTTGAGTAAAAATTGTTTTCTGAAAATATTTAAGGAAATTGAAAATGAAATCTAATTAGAAAGTAATGGTATCGGGCCCGTAATTTGGTTATGGTGCTCGGTACAGGTTTTATATATGGTTTAAGCACTTTCCATGAAGTTTGGTTGAAATTGGACGTCGTTTGACGTGTTTCGGACTTAAAATGGAAAATTTGATGTTTTATGAAATTTGATAGAATTCATGAATTGTGAGGCCTAATTCGATGTGTATGATGTTATATTGGCAATTTGATCGCACGGTTAAGTTCATAGGATGTTGTTGAGTCCGTGCACGTGATTTGTTAGGAGCCCCGAGGCCTCGGGATTGTTTCGGAGGTGTCTCGGAGTGATTTTGAACTTAGGAAAATTGTTGGTTTTGCTTCAGCTGTTGCAGGTTCATTTGCTCTTCGCGATCGCGAAGCCTCTTCTGCGTTCGTGAAGCTTTAAGTTTTCCTTCATCGTGTTCACGTCCATCCCTCACGATCGCGTAGGGTTATTTGAACCTGAAAGCTTAGCCCTCTTTTCCTCTTCGCGTTCGCGTAAAATTGACCGAGATCGCATAGCCTTACCTGTCTCCTTCATCGCGTTCGCGTGATGTCCCACGCGTTCGCGTAAGTCAACTTCTGGAGCCCAGTTTTCTTTACTCTTCGTGATCGCGTCCTCCCTTCTGCGATCGCGATGGTCCGACCAGTCTACCTTTCGCGAACGCGACTCCCCATCCCCGATCGCGATGGGCAATTTTGCCCAGTGGTATATAAATATTTCCAGAACCAGTAGCTACGGGATTCACTTAGAAAATAACGAACTTCTTCTTCTCCAAGGCCCTTAGGCGTCCATTGAAGCCTTCCTTCACCAAAACTTCTTGGATTAGTAAATTTTAACTCGTTTCCTTCATTTTTCATCCATATTTAATGAATTCCTAAGCCTAAAACATGCAAGTTAGAGTAGAAAATCTGGAAATTTCATAGAGTTAAGCCCTTTTTAATTTTCTCGATTTAGACCTCGTTTTGGGGTCGAATTTGAAAACAAATTATATATTCGGGCTCGTGGGTGAATGGGCGCATGGTTTTGGTCCGAGCCTCATGTCTGGGCCAAGCGGGCCCGGGGTTGAATTTCGGTAATTTTGGAAGAATGCTAGAAAATGGATAATTAGGCTATGTAATTGTATCTTTGAATCCTTATTGATATACTTGAGTTGATTATGCCTAGATAATACCATTTCGGAGTCGAATTCTAAAGGAAAGGCGGTGTTAGAGGGTTGATTGTTATACTTTGGACCCGAGGTAAGTGTTTGGTCTAACCTTAGCTTGACGGAATAGGAGTCGAGTATAATTTGCTACTTGCTAGTTGTCAAATACGATGTATAGGCATGGTGACGAGTATCTATACATTGGTGTCTAGCATGACCGTGAGTCTTTATATTGTGAATATTCTGATTTCGTGATAATTTCCATGCTTAATTGATGATTTCTATAAATTGTGAATTGAATAATGAAGAAATATGAGATAGTATGTCTATGGAGCATTGGCTCAAATTGTGAATTGAATAATGAAGAAATATGAGATAGTATGTCTTTGGAGCATTGGCTCAAATTGTGAATTGAATAATGAAGAAATATGAGATAGTATGTCTTTGGAGCATTGGCTCAAATTGTGAATTGAATAATGAAGAAATATGAGATAGTATGCCTTTGGAGCATTGGCTCAATTTTTAAATTGAATAATGAGGATATATGAGATATTACATCCTTTTGAGCATTGGCTCAAGTGATAGAATAAACCACGGAAATGAAAGTGAAAGAAAGAGAAAGATTTATTGAAATATACCCTTTCCGGGTCATTGTTGCTTTTGATATTGTCTCCCCTTCTGGGATGTTGGGATTACTGTTATTGTTCCCTTGCCGGGATTTCTATTCCTAATCTGTTTACTCCCTTTCCCTTGGTTGTGATTTCTGTTTGGGTGAGGAAGAGTGTTAAAGCACGAATGGTAATGTTGTGCATTGTCTTCTATTGTAAGGAAGAGTGTAAAGCACGAAGGGTGATGCCATGCCATGATTCATATTAAAAGCACGAAGGTTAATGTTGTGCCGATATAGTGAGGTAAAAGCACGAAGGGTAATGTCGTGCACTTGTCTTAGTGAGAATGAGAGTAAAGCACGAAGGGTGATGCCGTGCACTTGTCTTAGTAAGAATGAGAGTAAAGCACGAAGGGTGATGTCGTGCACTTGCTTTGGAGAGTATGAGAGTAAAGCACGAAGGGTGATGTCGTGCACTTGTTTATTCCCTGTTGTTATTCTGATACTGGTCGGTTACCTTGTTCTGTTACTTAAATAAGTGTTTTCTTTTCCCTTTTGTACCCTGGCATGTTTTTCCCGTAATTGTACTTAACTGTTTACTTCTTGCCGTTATTTCTATATATACTTTTGTTTGAGCTGCACAGGGTTATTTGGTAGTCTGGTTCTATCCTCGTCACTACTTCGACGAGGTTAGGCTAGGCACATACTCAGTACATGTGGTCGGTTGTACTGATGCTACACCTGCACTTCTTTATGTTGTGCAGATTATGCAGCCGGACCCGGAGGACATCATTAGTGGGAGTGTCTTCAAGGTATACCCGCTGGCGTTCGTGGGCCTTGGCGTCTCTTCCATCCCTTTGTCTTCGATTGTTTCTTTTTTTCCTTTAGTTTCAAAGACAGAAATGTATTTCCTTTCAGACTTGTATTTAGCACTCTTAGACAGTTCGTGAGTTTGTGACTCCAGATTTTGGGAGATTTTGCATCGATGTTTTGTGATTATCTTTACTTAGCTTAAAACTGTATTCATTTCGCTAATTAAATTTCGAAGTGTTTTAGCTTATTTTGGAAAATTGAAATTTTTATGCTAGTTTAGCTATATACGTTGGCTTGTCTAGTGGGTTCAACGTTAGACGCCATCACGGCCCGATGGTGGGATTTCGGGGCGTGACAGGGGGTGCTTATGGGTTGTCCTTTATTCTAGTTGTGAAAATATTATAAGTAACCCTGTAAATTCTATTTCTTACTATTTAATTGATAAAAATTATGATTTCAAAAAATATTAAAATGTGTAATTAAGTTAAACATTCATTGTTGGCTTGCCTGACGGCGATATTAGGCGCCATCACACCTCTAGTGGATTTTAGGTCATGACATCTTGGTATCAGAGCGTTAGGTTCATTTATGTCTCACGAGTCATGAGTAATTCTAGTAGAGTCTTGCGGATCGGTACGGAGACGTCTATACTTATCCTCGAGAGGCTACAAGAATGTTAGGAGAACTTCCCTTTCTTGATTTATCATCGTGCGATTTGATTGCTTTGAGACTTATGCCTTTATATACTTACTACTCCTTCTTATACGATGTTCAATGCTCGTATCAATTGGGCATCGAGGAGTTGTATTAGTACTACAGACATGGGCAGGATGTTTCTCCCTGCGCATTCGAGCAAGTCATTATCATCTTCTTGCGGAAGGATGTTCTGTCATTTTGGCTCAGCAGTTGTGTTTTCAATGGTTTTAAGGCTATGTGCAGATTGCTATGATGTTCAAACGTTTTTATCACACCGTGTTGGTTTGGTAGGGTGATTGTTTATGTGTTGAGGCAGTGAATGATTTGAAAGGAGGTTTTTCTCAGTGCATGATTCAGAGGTTCAGCATTTTATTTCTAGCGGAGGAAAGGCAATCAGACTATGAATGTTTAGCTTTGGGGTAATGGAGTAACGAGACTTGGTATTTTCGAGCGTGGTGGAATTCTTAATTGTGATGGTATGTCACCTTCCTTGTTGAACACGTTAAAGTTCGTCCATGTTATGATCTTCATCAATTTCCTTCAAGGCAGGGTAGTGTGAAATGGTGCCAAAGAAGCAGTTGTCAGATATAGCAGAGTGTACGATTTCCAAATTAAAAGGGTATTTCTAATATTGATGGCTCTACAAGGATGATCTTCTATAAGGCTTGGAGTTGGTGGCAATTTATTAGCTCTAGTGTTATAGGGATGGATTCATATTTGAGACAACAATCGGGCAGTGAAGGACGAGGAAGGACATGTGCAAGGTGTTTTGCGGTGGTTGAATTTCTAGAAGGTCAAGTATGGAAAGCAGAAGTCGAGGAGTTGCTTAAAAGAGAGGGTTTGACCAAAGTAGGAGAGGGGCAGAGTAACATATGGGTTTTGTGGTAGGATTTCCACACGCCTTGATGAAAGTTTGGATCCATTTGAGAATTCATGATGGACAGTGACTAGGTCCACCGATTTTATTTGGATGCAACATGACTTCGAGTTGGAATGAATTGTTGGACATTTAGCTGATATCAATGGGGAAGAAGGAATCTCAGTGGGTCCTATGGTTATGTAATTGTAGCTTCAAGCTAAGTGGGAGAGTGTCTATGATTGGATTGTGTGGTTGTCTACTTGTGCGGTTTCTGGTTATTGGTGTATTGGTGGGTTATTACTACTAAGGAAAGAAAACAGCAGTGGTAATTTGAGCAAAGGATTTGAGGAATGTGTTATATTTGGCCTTATTGGTTCATGTTCAGGTTTCGGGAAGACTTAAAGTCTATGCTTCGTGTGGATATGATGTACAAGGAAATGAATTCAGTCGATTGCTTCATTGAGAGGGTGTTCATATACTAGCAGGGCCTTGGAGTTTGATTATATTCGGGAACAATTCATAGTGGGTGACTCTCAACAATGGTCCTAGTACGTTCAAAATTGAAGTGCGGTGCCTAAGGATTTTGAGTTCGTGGTATGGTTGAGTATCGAGCTTTTGTAGAAGATTATGAAAGGGCTTGGAGTGTTCTATTTTATCAACGGTTTGCAGTGTAGCATCGGAGGAATGGGAGAAAATAACTTTGGATTCGTAGAGGAATTATTAGAATGGGTGTACCACTTGAAGATGCGAATGTGCGCACAAAGAGGGTATGATTTAGTTCGTGGGTTTTGAGGCAACGTGGTTCCGTGAAATAGGGTCACTCAGGATGAGTGCGGATTGGGTTCATTATATTTTGAATGGAGCTATTATTATTTCGAAGGCAAGTCCAGAGTAAATTAGAAGAAGATGGTTCGGTTAGCAATGGTTGAATCACCATGATCAGTTCCTTCGATGTGTTAAGTCATGCAGGTGATTTGTGGCGGTACATGCGAGGCTTGACGACTACCGTAATTTGGTTTATTTGGAGTTCGATTATATTGGCATATTATGTGTAGATGGATCCCGGAAGAGTTATGGTGGCTTAGACCACTACTTGAGGATTGTATTTTCTGCGGTTATGGGAATTTAGTCGCATGACGCAATGGTTCTCCTAATATTAGTTAAGTGAAAGGTTTCTATATGATGGAATGTTTATTCTATAAGTGGTTCAGGAGTTATGATGAAATTCTTGTACTATGGCGTATTGGCATGTTAGGTGCAGTGAGCATCATGGGAATTTGAAGTTGAGGATCAAGGTTGTGTTTCGGTGTAGACAAGAATATTAAGAGCTTGGGTGAGCAGGAAAGAATTTAGATAGCGTCACCTAAGATCGGTGTCCTGTGTAAGAGGCTTTGTGTACTGATTTGTGGATTCTCGATTCGCTTTACAACATTGTATGGCCGGTGGTATGGATGTGTAGACTTTGTTACCTGGTGCGGAAGGTCGTGAGAGCATATCCCACGGGAAGATTGTATAAGTTTGACATGTAGTCACTTGATTGGTTGAAGGTTGAAACCAAGTATGGATATTATCGTACAATTGCTAATGTGAGAGCTTAGGCCTGGGAGGCGCTCTATTCATTTGGTTGTGAATTGTGGAAGTTTGTTCCGGATCAGATGGTTGTTCTTATGTGTCATGAATATGGTTGTTGTGGATCCTTGGAAGGTTATTAGCTCAGTGCGGTATGATCATAATCGGCTTGATGTCCATGGATGGATCTAGATGTGAATGTGCGCTCTATATCATGTCGGATGTGTTCATTTTAGCAGAGTATTGCTTACAGAGTGGTCTTTGGGCCTCAGATGCTATTTTTGTCGTGATCTATTCCATGTAATCTCAATTGTGCCATGTGGATTGTGAGACGGTATGATTATTCGCACTCGTATCGAGATCCTATGTAGCTTGTGGTGTTGTGAGAGCAGGATGGCTCTCGAGATGCAAGTCATTTGTTGCACCTTATTCATTCTTGAGTTTTGTAACGTATGGCACTATCTGTCTCCCCAGGGATGATATTATACACTTGGCATGCTTGTTGTCGACATTCGGGTATTTCGTATGAATGAGCATTGTGGCTCAGTAGGTATTTCCTTATTATGTTAGGATTGGATGGCACGCCACCATAGGTATGTAGTTTGGATCGGGTGGCACGCTGCCATGGTATCATGGTTGGATCCGGTTGCACGCCGCAATGGTATCATGTGAGAATCGGGTTGCACGCTGCAACAGTGTGATGCTGAGTATAGTTCCCTATATCTATTCTTATGTCTTTTGATTCTCATATTTTGAGTAAGGTTCATAACATCTTTTGGTTGTTTAACTAGTTACATGGGTTGAGTAGTTCTTTCTAGAGTTCATTTTTTCTTATGTATCACATTCGATTTGTAGCTTGTTGGCACATTGTGGCATCATATGACACTTTTAGCAGTGTCTGAGGTGGCTTATTATCTGAGCATCTTGTACAAGGTGAAACGAGATTATTGGACCTGTGATTAGTGTGATTGGATTTATATAAGGTATATTAAAGAAAAAATATCGTTGTCCAGTTCAGAATGAAGTATTGTTTTTTGTCAGGAGGAGAGACTCCATGATTTGTGATTCGGTAGATGGTTATGAGCTTCTTCAAATCTCTTCAGTTGTGGGAGTATTGCGAGAGTTGAAGTAGGGCTTATATATGTTATAAGGTATGCTATGTGCTTCGAGTCAGTAGAAATTTCAGCCGTTGTGCTCGGGGGAGATTGCCTTGGGAAAACCAATTATGTGGTGCATGGTGTGATTTCGGCAGAGGAGCATGGTCGTGTTGGGTTCAGTGTCTGGTGATTAATACGGTGTTGTGTTAGAATCTGGTATCGTGGAGAAACTCCAGATATTGGAATTTGGCTTTAAAGCTTGCTAGCTAAGGTAGCAGGAAGGATCTTCAGTCTGGATTGAGCTAATGTGATCTACTGGGTTGTGGTGGCACGGGTAGGTGCACGAGGTGTTAAACAGTGATTTTGGACAACTCCGAAGCAGTTCTTAGCACGTTCGAGGACTAACGTATGTTTAATTGGGAGAGAATGTAACGACCCGGCTGGTCATGTTGAGCTCTAGCGTGTCGTTCGGCGGTTTGAGTCTTTGAGTAACTTCACTTCAAGTATTATGACTTGTACATGTGATCGGAATTCCATTTCTGTAAGTTCGGAGTTGATTAGAAAAGAAAATTCTAATTTCGAAAGCTTTAAGTTGGAGGAATTGACTAAGGTTTTACTTTTGAGTAAACAACATCGGAATCAAGATTTGAAGGTTCCAACAGGTTCGTATGATGATTTTGGACTGGGGCGTATGTCGGGATCGGGTTTTGGATGACCCGGGAGCGTCTCACCGCCTATTATGGAAAGTTGACATTTTGGAAGAATTTCATAAATTTGGGCTGAAGTGTATTTTAATGTTATCGATGTCTGTTTGGAATTCCAAGCCTGGGGATAACTCTGTATGGTGATTTTGGACTTCGAAGCGCGTCCAAATGTGGATTTGGTGGTCCGCAAGTCATTTTGGGGTCATTTGGTGAAAGTTGGAAGTTAGAGGTTTTTGGAAGTTTGACTAGGAGTAGACTTTTTGATATCAAGGTCGGATTCTGATTCCGGAAGTTGGAGTAGGTCCGTAATGTCAACTGTGACTTGTGTGCAAAATTTGTTGTCAATCGGACGTGATTTGATAGATTTCGGCATCGGATGTGGAAGTTAGAAGTTCAATAGTTCACTAGGCTTTAATTGATGTGCAATTCGTAGTTTTGATGTTATTTATTATGATTTGAGGCCTCGATCAGGTCCGTGTAATGTTATGGAGCGGGTCAGTGTGAGTAGACGGGGGTCCCAGAGGCTTAGGGTGTGTTTTGGATGTGTTTGGGTTGTATCGTGCTCTTATTTGATGTTTCAACGTTATTTATTTGGACATAAAGGGTACTATATTGATAGAACGGCCTTTGATTTGCGATTGAATTGAAATATTAGATCCGTAGCGTAATTACGGAGTCATAGCAACAAGAATCACTGAATTCCGATGTCGTATGAGAGAGTTATGCCCATTTCTATGTCGAGAAAGATTGTTGATTTCTCGTGCTGACTTTATTCTTAGTGAACACGAGGGGGGTCCCGCAAAAACGAAGAAGGAATTTTGGGTTGACCGTTCAACGCAAATAATTGCTCTTCGCAAACATGAAGGATTTCCCACGAACGCGAAGAAGAAAAATCGCCTCGACGGTGTTTTAAACCGAGAATTTTAGTATTTTGGGCATATCTTGAGTTCTAGAGCTCCGTTCGAGGTAAATTTTGTGGAGTTGTTCTCGTCTCAACGAGGAAGTAAATATCTAACCTATATTTTGATGTTTCTGCATGGTTATTTCTGTTGGTTATTATTTTTATCTGTATTTAGATTGTAGAAATCAGGATTTTGAGCCCCAAAGTTGAGAAATGGTAAATCCTTGATTTGAGGGTCGATTCACAGACAAAATTGGATGATTTTATGGATATAGACCATATGAGTTATGGATAATATTTATTTTCAATAATTTTCAGAATCCGGGCACGTGGGCTCGAGGGTTGACTTTATTTACTTTTCGAGCGCAGTTGGAAATTGTTATAAATTGATTTATTATGAGTATTTGAGTATTTTTTTTTTGTTGTTTGCACATTTCTTGACTAGTTTTGGAGAGACGGACAACAGTTTGAGGTGTTAGAGCAAGGTTGGAGGCGGCTATGGAACTTCGGAGTGAGGTAAGTCTCCTGTCTAACTCTATGAGGGGGAAACTACCCCCTAGGTATTGTAACTAATATGTGTTTCTTGAGGGGCTACGTACGCCCGAGGTGATGAGAGTCCATAAGTAGCTACATTCATGTTATTGTCCGGGTAGACTCAGGTTCACGCCATGTTATAACTGTACTTGGGTTATCTCTTGCTTATTAAATTCTTTTACTTCGCATTACTAGTTAAGACAAGACGGACGTAGAGTGATCGACTTCCTATTGTAGAGATTTTACGAGTTTTATGATTAACCGAAGAATAATTATACTCCTCTTACGAATTTCTCCCGGCTTATGCGTCCTCATTGAAAGGTTTCCTCAAAGCTTCTTATAACTCACATGTTCCTTCGTGAGTGGGGTTAAGGACCCGTCAAAGTTTCTTATTCTAACGGGATTGGGCCATTCGCCTCGGCAGGATAGATACATCAATGCTTCGTGTCGTTCGATCCTCGGCAGTACACAGATTATGATGAGATCGGGTCGTTCGCCTCGGCAGGATTATGTACTGCACTCTCATGGAAGCGGGTTGTTCGCCTGTAACGACTCGGCTGCCCGTTTCGAGAGTTGTAGCCCCGTCTTCCCCATTTCTGCTTTTTTATGTGTTATTCATCCTTATGGTGTGGTATCGGGTTGGTTGGTCCGGGTTCGGAGTGATTTTGGAAGGGGATGAGACACTTAGTCTCTTAATTTGGATATTTAGTTGGAAAAGTCAACCAGAAGTTGAATTATGAGTAAATAATCTCGGATTAGGGATTTTATAGTTCAGAGAGCTTCATTAGGTGATTTTGGACTTAGGAGTGTGATCGAAATGTAATTTGGAGGTCCGTGGTAGAATTAGGCTTGAATTGGCGAAAATAGAAATTTGCCGATTTCCGGTCGGCAGTGGAAAATGTGATATCGGGGTCAGAATGGAATTCCGGAAGTTGGAATAGGTTTGTAGTGTCATTTGTGACGTGTGTGCAAAATTGCAGGTCATTCGGACGTGGTTTAATTGGTTTCGGCATCATTGGAAAATTTTGGAAGTTTAGAAATCCTTAGGCTTAAATTCGGGGTTAATTTGGTATTTGATGTTGTTTTGAGTGATTTGAAGGCTCGACTAAGTTTATATGATGTTATGGGAGGTGTTGGTATGATTGGTTGAGGTCTCGAGGGCCTCGGGTGAGTTTTCGGGTGGTTTCGAACCATTTCTAGGCCATTTTTAGCTGCTGATTTTTGGCTACAGCAGTGTGCTACGCGATCGCGGAGAATTGGTCGTGATCGCGATGAGTACAATGAGAGAAAATGGCCAGTGAACCGCGAGCGCGGAAGGCCTTTCGCGCTTGCGTAGAGGAAATTTTCAGCCGCATTGACCCGACTTTGGAAGCTTGTATCTTGCAATCTATAAGGAATTTGGAGATGATCCAAAAAAATGAAAGTTGTAGATCTTTGTGTCTAGTTTTCAGAAAATCCAACTTTATGGCATTTAGAGTTGTTTCTAGAGAGTTATGGTTGATACACTACTGTTGAATCAAGTCACTGCATGGTTTTGAAGATTGACAAATGGCAACCCAGTTGAACCAGGTCCATCAGGGCAAACATAGTCAAACAGACCCATTGGCACGAGAAACATCCATGCACGGGAGATAAAGATTATCTGTTAACTAAGAGGTTTTCTAGAACTAAGAGGTTATCTCCTAATCAAAAAGGTTGCAAATTGATAAGAAGATCGAGTTCGATTTCAGGTAGGACAGAATCGAGATCAAGGAAGTTGAGATAAACTCAAACTCTTCCACCAAGGAAGAGTTGCACTAGAACTGAACAACAACATCTCAACTACTGACTCTATAAAATGTTGAAGCATTCCTACTGAATATTTAACGCACAAACACAGAAGTGAAATAAGAACTGAAAGCAAAATTACCAAAGCAATTTGGCAACCAGAATTCTTGTGCGACACAAAAGCTACTTGAACAGCTAGAAGAACCAGTTCCATCTGTTATCTTTTGAGTCTAATTGTTGTAGTAGGTGATTACATATTGTATCTTTCAGCTTTATCTAGAAGCAATTGTAATAGGTATACACTGTTCAAGTTAGAGTTAACTTGAAGTTTGTCGCAAATAGCTAGAGGCTAGTTTGCCACAAAGGGATTAGAATTAGTCCTTAGGTTTACAAAAGAGTTTATTTTGTAAATGTTGTTTGACTCGTTGATATAGTGAAGAGTTTGCGAAAATCCTACTGGGAAGTAGGTCGTGGTTTTTTCACCTTTGAGCCAGGTATTTTCCACGTAAAAATTGACGTGTTATTTAAATTCCGCAATTACTTTTCCGCAAACTGTAGAAGTTGGAACACCAAGAAGAACCAGGTTCTTCTATAGAGGCTTCACTCTAAAATTAGACACCACATAAATCACCCCCCCCCCCTCTTTTGTGGTATTGACGTATAAAACATCAATTGGTATCAGAGCGGGTTATCCTTGAAAAGGCTAACACCTTGGAAAATATCAAAATGAGTGCACCACCTGGAAACTGGGAGGGTCAATCAACAGCAAGGCCACCACACTTTAATGGCTAGTATTACTCCTGGTGGAAGAACAAGATAAAAGATCACTTTATTGGAGAAGACTATGAACTTTGGGACATAATCACTGATGGTCCTCTAGCCACCATGAAGAAGACTGTTGAAGGAGAAGATGTACCAAAAATTAGAGCTGACTGCACCACTGAGGATCTGAAGAAATGGGAGAAAAATGCTAAGGCCAAAAAGTGGCTAGTTTGTGGACTAGGTCCAGACGAGTATAGTAGGATTCAAAGTTGCACCACTGCCAAAGAAATCTGGGATACCTTACAAGTAGCTCACGAAGGAACACCTCAAGTGAAAAGATCAAGAGGTACTCTACTATACTCTCAGTATGAAAACTTCAGTATGAAAGAAGGAGAGACAATTCAAGAAATGTACACAAGGTTCAAAACTCTGACCAATGAACTTAAGTGTCTTGGTAGAGTCATTCTTGAAGAGGACAGGGTAGAGAAGATCCTGACAAGGGTCTTACCAATTTCCTGGGAAAGTAAAATCACTGCTATCCAGGAATCCAAAAATATGGCAACCCTCAGATTGGACGAGCTAATTAGAAACCTTACTGCCTATGAACTTAGAAGGCAGACAATGAAAATGGATGCTCCAAAGAAGGAAAGGAGTCTAGCACTGAGAATCACTGAGGGAGCAGATCTGGAGGAAGATGAGATAGCCATGATTTCCAAAGAATTCAGAAACTTTCTCATAAGGAAGTAGGGTATCTCTAGAGGTGGAAACACAATAAAGCAAAAGCTCCAGAAAGGCCAACCAACGAGGGATGCTACAAGTGTGGAAAGACTGATCACCATATCAAGAATTGTCCTCATAAGTGGAATGGAAAAATGAGATATTTGAAAGAAGGAACAGGAAGAAGGAACTGGTTCAACCCAAGAAAACCACAACAAAAGCTATGGTTGGTGCTTGGGGGAAAGCTCAGATGAATAATCAGAAGATGGTTAGAATGAAGAACAGGCGCTCATGGCAATTGGTGAATCTGATGAGGAATCATATGAAGAACCAGAGGTAAGTATATCCCATCTCAAAAACAAAATAAAGTTCCTATCTAAAGAAAAACTTTCTGAGTTGCTACTTGATTTCATGGATGATTCCGAAGAAACAACCAAAGAGAAAGAACAACTCTCTAATTAATGTGAAATGCTAAAAGCAAAATGCATGAACCTGGAAATCAGATTAAGTGAATCTGAAAAGAAAAACATTGTCTTGATGAACCAGGTTCATCCACTCGAAACTAAGATTCTACAGCTAAAATATGAAAATTTAAAATTAAAGCTAGGAACTAGTAAAAAGATTGTTGATCATTCTTATATCATGTTAGAAGAAAATGTGGGAAAACTAAAAGATAAGATGTATACTAAGGAATAATAGATAAGGACACTTAAAGAAGAACTTGGTAAGGTCAAACATGAAATAGATCGAACTTGTAAATGGAATAAATCTTCTGATGCCTTGACATGGCTTCAAGAAAATCATAGTAGCAACCGGAGAGGAATTGGCTTTGGGATTCAATTGCCCAAGTGGTATCCCAAAAGAAAGTATCTCACTCTCCCTGAGAATAAAATTTGCACCCATTGTGGTAAGACTGGTCATTACAAAATTGAGTGTACTGCAAAAGAGCAGGCAAGTCGAAGAAATGAGAGCTTTGTTAAAAGAAAAAATTGGTTACCAAATTGGGCTAAAAAAAGCTTAATTCATCCTTTCTCTCATAGAAAAGGACCCAAACTAGTTTGGGTTCTTAAGACTAACCCCTGACTTCTTTTTGTAGGTTCAAGTGAGGGGAAGCAGCCAAATTTGGTACTTGGGTAGTGGCTGCTCAAAACATATGACAGGGAACAAGGAACAGTTCCTTTCACTTGAAAACCTCAAAGGAGGAAATGTCTCATTTGGAAATGGAAAAAAAGGTGAAATTATCGGGGTTGGTAAGATGGGTAAGGATGACACACGTTCCACTGAACATGTGTACTTGATAGATGGCTTGAAATATAGTCTGATCAGTGTGTCACAATTGTGTGACAGAGGTAACCTAGTTGCTTTCACTTCCACAAAATGTTTTGTGATTAACCTGCTTACTGACAAGATTGTTTTGCAGGGAACAATAATGAATAACATCTATGTCATAGACTTTTCCACACTATCAGAAAATGAACTCAATTGCTTAAGTGTGTTGAACAATGATCCCCTCCTTTGGCACAAAAGACTTGGTCACGCAAGTCTAAATTAGCTTAACAAATTAGTCTCTAAGGACTTAGTGGTAGGGCTTCCTAACATTAAATTCAAGGAAGACAAAGTTTGTGAGGCATGTGCAAGGGGGAAGCAGGTAAGATCCTCATTCAAAAGCAAGAAAATGGTCAGTACCACCAGGACGTTGGAACTGGTTCATATGGACTTATGTGGTCCTATGAGAACTCTGAGCAGAGGTGGTAAGAAATATGTAATGGTGTTTGTTGATGATTACTCAAGGTTCACTTGGACCTTTTTTATGACATCTAAAGATGAAGCATTTGATATGTTCACTTCATTTGTTAGAAAAACTAAAAAACGATTAGAAAATCAACTAGCATCAATAAGATCTGATCATGGTACTGAATTTGAGAATGCAAAGTTTGCTGAATTCTGTGATGAACATGGTATAAATCACAACTTTACTGCCCCTAGGACCCCATAGCAAAATGGGGTTGTTGAAAGAAAGAACAGAACTCTTGAAGATATGTTAGAACCATGCTTCTTTCTAGCAAACTACCCCATAGCTTCTTGGCAGAAGCAATAAACACTGCATTCTACATAATAAATAGATGCATGACCAGATCACTGGTAGAGAAAACTCCTTATGAATTACTTAAAGGGAGAAAGCCCAACATATCCCACCCTAGGGCTTTTGGATGCAAGTTCTTTGTGCACAACAATGGCAAGGATTCCCTAGGTAAATTTGATCCCAAAAGTGATGAGAGAGTATTCATGGGATATTCATCACATAGCAAAGCTAATAAAGTATATAACAAAAGAAGTATGTGTGTAGAGGAGAGTGTGCATGTTATTTTTGATGAAACTAACACTCTTTCTGAGAAACAGGAACTAGAAGATGAGGAGCTTGGACTGGTCAGAAGCAGTGAACAAATTGAAGCAATTACAGATGATGGACCAGGTCCAACTACCCCAAGCAACAGGGGGAACTCAACAACAAATCACTCTAGACCTTGGCCCTGATCCTGCTCCACAACAATTGGTGCTCAAACTACATAGATATCAAAACTCTCATCCTCTTGAGAACATCATAACAGATTTAACATCTGGAATCAAAACAAGATCATCCTTGAAAAATCTGTGTGTGTTTGATGCCTTTCTATCCGTAATCAAACCAAAGAACGTTGTTGAAGCTTTACAGTATGCTGACTGGGTAAATTCCATGCAAGAAGAGCTGAATCAATTGAAAGAAGTCAAGCATGGCACTTGGTACCCAGTCCACTAAACAGATCAGTGATTGGCACAAAGTGGGTCTTCAGGAACAAATTCGATGAGGATGGAACTGTTACAAGAAACAAGGCCAGACTAGTTGTCCAAGGATATAGTCAAGAAGAGGGAATTGACTATGATGAGACCTTTTCTCCTGTGGCAATACTGGAGGCAATCAGACTTCTTATAGCATTTGCTGCACACATGGAATTCACTCTCCATCATATGGATGTAAAGAGTGCTTTCCTCAATGGCTTTCTAAAGGAAGAAGTATTTGTCAAACAGCCTCCAGGTTTTGAAAGCAAGGAGACACCTGGCCATGTATACAAACTTGACAAGGCCTTGTATGGACTCAAACAAGCACCAAGGGCATGGTATGAGCGGCTATCGAAATTCCTGCTAGAACATGGATACAAACAAGGTATAATTGACAGTACCTTGTTCTTAAAGGAAAAAGGTAAGGATCTCCTGGTTGTGCAAATATATGTGGATGATATCATATTTGGGGCAACCTCTGACAAATTGAGTAAGGAATTTGCTAAACTTATGGGGAGTGAGTTTGAGATGAGTATGATGGGTGAGCTAAACTTCTTTTTAGGCTTGCAAATCAAGCAAAACTCAAATGGAACAATGATCCATCAACAGAAATATGTGAAAGAATTACTCAAAAGATTTAAAATGGAAGACTCAAAAGAAATTGATACCCCCCATAGCCATAGCTACAAAATTATATGTGGATGAACCTGGTTATCCGTTGATCAAAAGCTATACAGAGGGATATTGGGTATTTATTATATCTCATTGCCAACAGGCCTGATATTGTGTTCAGTGTAGGACTGTGTGCTAGGTTTCAAGAAAATCCAAAGGAGTCCCATCTAATTGCAGTGAAGAGAATTCTGAGATATCTGAAGGGCACTACTGATTTATGTCTTTGGTATCCTAAAGGTAGTAATTTCTACCTTGTAGGATATGCTGATGCAGATTATGCAGGTTTCCTGGTTGACAGGAAAAGTACCTCAAGCATGGCTCACTTTTTGGGCTCGTGCTTTGTGTCTTGGGCCACCAAGAAACAAAACTCGGTAGCCTTGTCTACTGCTGAGGTTGAATATGTGGATGCAGCCTCATGCTGTGCTCAGTTGCTATGGATCAAGCAATAACTCATGGATTTTGGTATAGAGGTTGGATGCATTCCTATTTTCTGTGACAACACTAGTGCAATTAGCATGACGAAGAACCCGGTTCATCATAAGAGAACTAAGCACATAGATGTCAGACACCATTTCCTAAGAGATAACTATGAAAAAGGAATGATCTCAATCAAATTTTGTGCTACTGACAAACAAATTGCTGATATCTTCACTAAGGCACTAAGGAGTATTTTGAGAGAAACAGGCTAGAATTAGGGATGATTAAGATCACCTAATTGAAAAACAAAAATGAATTTCTTTTTTGGATAGAAACACTAAAATAGGTAGCTAACCAGACTAATCATTGCTCAATATCATGACTTTACTGCCATACTCTTTTGCCGTGTATTAATATGATTCACTGGCTACTAATGATGTGTTTATATCTTTGTAAATTGAGGAAAATTAAAGACTATAACACGATGAACCTGGTTCATCGCTCCTGGTTCATCTGACTGACAAGCTACGTGCTCATCACCATACACTTATTGAAATAATTATAGTCACACATGAGCAGGACTCTATCTATATTTAGTTCATTTCAAATTCTCAGTACTTATACCAAAATGAACCAGTTTCAAAGAGTCCCATCGAACCTTAATTAGCCTAGATTTAGGGAGTTATAACCGTCAAATCACTGACACTCCTGTAGCGATTAGACTCCCACTTGACCAAGAATTATGCCTGTTGTACAATTAATAACCACACTTTTAAAAGTCCATCATTACCTACCCTCTTCAAAAGCATAACCGTCGAACCAAGTTCATCATTCCTCTCATACCAAAGCGATCAACATTCTTCTCTCCCCAAATCTTCATAACAATGTCTTATACACCACCCCCTACTTCATCTTCATCTACGACCCCTGATTAAGAGGTCGGTCTTGACGACACTGGTTCAAATTTTCCATCGATACACAGCTCACATTCTCCAACTAGGTCTTTGACCCTCCAAAATCCTCCAGTTCCTGAATCTATCCCTAAACCCACTCCTTCACCCAAATCAAACCCAGTCGTTACACCTAGCCCTACTCCAGCCCCCAGAAAACGTAGAGTAAAGATGTTGGCCAGGAAAACAGTTGCCTCTGGTTCTCATGCCAGAAAATTAAACGAGATACTTCAAGCCAGCAAGGTCCAAGACTCTAAATCTTCCAGCGAGTCCTTCAAATCTGTAAATAAGGATAAAGCATCGGGTTCATCTGACAATGAAAAGGGAAATCTTGAAGTTGGGTCTACAACTGAAATGGCTAAAAATAGGTTTATCTTGATTGGGTCGATATTGGATGTAGAGGTACCAGATAGGAGAATAAAAATTATGAAAAACATAAGCATTGAGAGAAAAGGAGAAGGCAGTTCAGAAAGGGGATCTGGGAAGGAAGGTGCCACTTTTGCTATTGGTGGCCTCGCTCCTGTGATATTTGAGGAAGGAGTCAAAGTTTTAGAGGGAAGCAATTCTGGGGAAGCAGCAGCAGGTCTGGAAAGCCTACAACAAGCAGTAGATGAACTCGGTTCATCTATTGAGGAAACGTTAGCTGAGTTGATGAAAAAGTTGGGTGAGTCCTACAATCCCAAAAAGAAGAGAACTCCAAAATCCAAGAAAGCTAATACCCCGGTTCTAACCAAGAAGAGGAAATCTTCATCATCTGCTGATGCTCCTGCCCCAAAAGGTCATTCTACTAGAAGCACCATTAGGAAAGGAGAAGAAGAATTGGAAAAAGCTCTGAGAGAGAGCAAGAAGAAGAAGTATGCCAAGGGAAAGGAAAAAGTTGGGGAGCCTGTTGAGGCAGTTCATGTTGATGACGATGAGATGGACCTGGTCCATCAGGAGAAGCAACCAGCACCAATTGAGGTTGAGACACCAAAACCCATGAAAGCTAAGGCTTCTTCCAAGAAGTCAGCATCTGTGTCTGCCACACCCTCAACAGTTGCAAAGAATACCAGATCTGATTCAAAGAAAGCAAAAATTGTTAATGGTGAGGAATGGAGTGGAGAAGAAGAGTAAGTGTCTAGTGAGGAGACTGACAAACTCACAATGTTTTGTAAGCGTACTATCTTGAAGGGGAAGCTACTTAGAGACCTTGAGGAGTCAGGGATGATTTTCCTGTTGGATACCTTGGATGTGCAAGGGTGGAAGGACATGGTTCTTTACCTTGAGGAAAGGCTAGCTAGGAATGAGTTGGTTGAATTTATGGCCAACGCAGTCATCAAAGATGGCAGGGTATCCTCCAAGGTTCAAGGGGTTGAGATTTCGTTTGATGCAAAGAAGTTGGGGGAAATACCGCATATCCCTTCTGAGGGGTATGATGATTACACAAGGCAAAGGTGGCCTAATCTGGATGATTTTCCCTCAGCTCTTCAAATCACCAGGTCTTTCTGTGAGAATGAGCAAGAACTGGAGCACAGGGCAGTGTTTAAAAGTGAGATGAGGGCTCAGTACAAACTGTTCTTTGAGTTTGTGATAAAATTTCTACTGCCTAGGTAAGAGCGAAGGCACATTGCCAGCTACATGGCTCTCACGCTTATGGAATGCTTGTACAGGGTTAAACATATCAATTGATCAATTGGAGCCAAGGCACATGCTATACCTTATGGGTTTATCCCGACTGTTGTGCTTGCTCACTTCAAGGTTCCAGTGAAGAATGCTGAAATGGCTACTGCTAAGGACTACTTTGGGAAGAATACGCTACTAAACTGTGACTACACTGTTAATATTCCTAAGGATGAACCTGGTTCATCTAGGAAACTTCCTATCAATAGCAAGGTCCGGACGCTTGTGCAGACGGTGAGATCAAGGATGCGGAGATTGTTCATTTGAAATCTCACCTTATTGAGGTTGAAGCTGGGCGGGATGCTCTCAAAGCTG
Organism: Nicotiana paniculata; assembly: GCA_005239505.1. NCBI lineage: Eukaryota > Viridiplantae > Streptophyta > Magnoliopsida > Solanales > Solanaceae > Nicotiana > Nicotiana paniculata. The sequence goes on along the minus strand of ML342516.1, from coordinate 9,456 downwards.
AACTAGCCAAAGAAAAGGAGAAGAATGAGGGTGTTCTTCATCAAATACTCTCCCTTCTTCAAGCCAAGACCACAACCTCCTCTGCCCCTTCCCAGCCTTAGGAGTCCAGTGCCTCCAAAAAAAACCCTCTATGACCCAGTTTCGGATTGTCTAAATTTTGTTCTGCTTTTTATTTTCTGTTTTGCTCATGGTTGAGACTGTTTTTAATTCTTTTTGTGTATGGTGCCTGATCTGCTGTCTAATCAATGAATTTTGTTGTTTGGTTATTGATTTTATATCAATTTCTTAAATAGCTTACATTTGATTGGTTTCCTTTGATGATTAATTCATGATTTGCATCTGCAGTTGCCTCAATGGCCATGAGTAATTATTAATACTTCTGGTAAGTTTATCATTTTGCAACTTTTCGATGATGCCAAAAGGGGGAAGATATGTTCTTTTAAAAATCTCAATGCTTTTTGTGATATTTATAACCTAATGAACCTGGTCTCTCTATGATGAATGCTTAAATCTATAAAAAGTGTCTATGTTGGACTGAAGTATGTACAGTGTTAAGCACAGAGTTTGTCATCATCAAAAAGGGGGAATTTGTTGAATCAAGTCACTGCATGGTTTTGAAGATTGACAAATGCCAACCCAGTTGAACCAGGTCCATCAGGGCAAACATAGTCAAACAGACCCATTGGCACGAGAAGCATCCATGCACATGAGATCAACATTATCCGTGAACTAAGATGTTGTCTAGAACTAAGAGGTTATCTCCTAAGTGAAAAGGTTGCAAATTGATAAGAAGATGGAGTTCGATTTCAGGTAGGACAGAATCGAGATCAAGGAAGTTAAGATAAACTCAAACTCTTCCACCAAGGAAGAGTTGCACTAGAACGGAACAACAACATCTCAACTACTGAATCTATAAAATGTTGAAGCATTCCTACTGAAGATTTAACGTACAAACACAGAAGTGAAACAAGAATTGAAAGCAAAATTACCAAAGAAATTTGGCAAGCAGAATCCTAGTGCGACACAAAAGCTACTTGAAACAACTAGAATAACCAGTTCCATCTGTTGTCTTTTGATCCTAGTTGTTTGTAGTAGGTGATTACATATTGTATCTTTCAGCTTTATGTAGAACCAATTGTAATAGGTACACATTGTTCAAGTTAGAGTTAACTTGAAGTTTGTCGCAAATAGCTAGAGGCTAGTTTTCCACAAAGGGATTAGAATTAGTCCTTAGGTTTACAAAAGAGTTTATTTTATAAATGTTGTTTGGCTCGTTGATATAGTGAAGAGTTTGAGAAAATCCTACTGGGAAGTAGGTCGTGGTTTTTTCACCTTTGAGCCAGGTATTTTCCACGTAAAAATTGTNGAAAATTGGACCCCACACAAACCCCCCCCCCCCCCTCTTGTGTGGTATTGACATATAAAACATCAATTACAGCCTGTCCAGGAAGAGTTTGGAAATCGCATTGTGTTGCATAGGTTTGACTTTGGCGGCTTATATCTCGAAATCTGTAAGGAATTAGAAAATAATCAAAGAATGAAAGTTGTATACCTTGGTATCTAATTTTCATATCGTCAAACCATTTACAATTTGGAGTTTTTTTTACAAAAGTTTATGTCCATTATACTAGAGGCTATCCGGAAGAGCCGGGCATTTGTTCTTCGCGGTCGCAAAGCATTTTCCGTGATCGCAAAGGGAAAATTTTGGGCTGAGAAAAGTTGTGCTTCGCGGTCGCGTAATATTTTCTGCGATCGTGATGAGTAAATACCTGGGCAGAAGCAATATATCGAGGTTTCGACCATTTTTAACATATTTGGAGCTATGGAGCTCGGATTGAAGTGATTTTTGAGGCGATTTTCACCATTGAACTCCATGATTATGCCTTTAATTTCATCATTTAATTTGTGATTTGAGGTGGAAAATTGGGGAAGAATTCCTGAATTCGATTTTTGGGGTTTTGAATGGGATTTTGTCATCGGATTGGAGTAAATTTGATATGGTTGGACTCGTGAGTGAAAGAGGTTTTTAGTTTTGTAATTTTTGTTAGATTCCAAGACGTGGGTCCAAGGGTCGAGTTTGGCCAATTTTGGGATTTGTGGTCTAATTAGATAATTTTGATGTGGGATTCATTCCTTTAGCATATATTAATGATAATATACTGATTTTGGATAGATTCGAGGTGATTTTTGGCCGATTCGAGCGGCGAGGGCATCGCGGAGTAGATTTTCATCCAATTTAAGGTAAGTAATGATTGTAAATCTAGACTTGAGGGTATGAAACCCCAGAATTTCATGATATTTTGATAAACAAGGTGACGCACATGCTAGGTGACGGGCGTGTGGGCGTGCACCGGTATGGATTATGACTTGGTCTGTCCCGTGGCAACTGTAGAGTTGCGTATTTGATAAATTGATATGATTTTCATGTGTTTTAGAAATGATTCTATTAATTTGGGCTGAATGCCATGTTTGGGGCCTTGTGCCAGAAACTGTTTGGACCCTCAGGGGTATTTTACTGTTGTCCTCACATTGTTTTTGATAGAAAATATACTCTCAGTCATGATTTATACCACTTTACTGTTTATTCTTGTCCATCACTAGATTTTAAATATATGAAAGATATTTTGGGTTGAGTCCCCTGAATTGTACTGAAATGCTCTAGTGGCTTGTGAGGATGATGACTAAGGGAGGCCGAGTGCCGGACTGTGAGGATAGTTATGCATCGGGCTGCACAGCGCAGCGATATAGTGCTTGGGCTGTAAGAGCCCCTCCGGAGTCTGTACACCCCCAGTGAGCGAAGTAGACTATATATTTATGGATCGGGTTGCATGCTGCAGCGGTTATTATGAGGTGCCTGTTGAGCGTGAGTGGTGATTGATAAGAGTTGAGTCATGAGTGACTGAGAGGATTGCCCGAGGGGCTATATTGTGGGTGATACTTTGTCCGAGAGGCTTATTTTCATGAGATTATTGTTTTCACTCTTCTTTTACACTGAGCCTCTATTAACATGTTGAACAAATGTTTTAAACACCTTTTCATCGAAAACTAGAGTTTTACGAGATGTTCGGAGTTCAATTACTTATTTGATCTGGATATTCCCATTGTTGTTTTATTGTTATGAAATGTATATGATTTTTTTAAATGCTCGTATCTGCACTCAGTCTTTAGTTATGATTGTTACTTACTGGGTTGGCGTACTCACGTTAATCCCTGCACCTTGTGTGCAGACTCATGTGCCAGGGTTGAGTGAGAGTTGATCTTTTCCTTTGGAGCATATTGGAGATTCGCGAGGTAGCTGCATGGCGTCCTCAGCCTTGCCTTGATCCTTCCTATTTCTTTAGTATTTACATTCTCAGACTTAATTTGTATTAAGGAGATAGTATCGGACTTGTACTTTTTTTAGATGCTCATGACTAGTGACTCCGGGTTCGGGCATTGATTTTTTTTATGTTTACTTATTTCCGCTTATTTTGAAATGTTAAAAACGAAAGATTTACGATATTTATGGCTAGAAAATGAACCAATGAAAATAGTTCTTTATGTTATATATAATGAATTAGCTAGCCTAGTATCACGATAAGCGCCATCACGGCCAGGGTGATTTGGGGTCGTGACATCGCCTCGATGGTAAAATAGATGTATCTATGGTTCGTACAGTTCGACCCCCGACAGTGCACAGATTATGATGGGATCGTGCCATACGTCTCGGCATATCTATGAAATACTCTCACAAAAACCATGCGTAATATCTGACAAGAAGTCAGTGTATCTATGAGTCTTCCTAATTTGAGTTATGACAACCTATCTGATGAGGTCCATTATATATATATGCTCCGGTTGAGGAGGTAATTACCGTTGATACCAGTTTTTCCCTATAATATTTTTAAAATGCATATACACCTTCAAAGCAATGCATTGGCATTAATAAATATTTTTTCATAATTTCTACATTTTTAAGGATATTTTATTAATATCTCAGTATTTTTTATTATATAAATAATCATTTATTGCATAGTGCTTTTATAATAATTTTATGACTTAATTTTACTATTTATATTTATACTAAGCCTAGTTATTTCACACTAGCCACATTTACATTTTGGGTTACAATTGCAATAACTTTGCAATTATAGCCCATGTATGCATTATTACATTATTTTACCAGAAAATAGTTTTTTGTATTTTTAAAATATTTAGTAATTGTTTTAAAACATTTTTATGCATGAAAATCATTTCTTACAAATTTTAATTATTTTTACAAATTATTTTATCAATTAGTTGGGTATTTAACAAATAGCACTTTTTATTCCTTTTAATTTTCGGACTTAACCTACTATACCAGCCCAAACCCTTTAAATACCAGCCCAACTCACTCCAGGCCCAATCATATACCTTACCCGGCCCAATAACCACGTCTGATTGTAACCGTTGATCTTTTAGATCAACGGTCCACATTAACTCTTACCTTTTTTAATCATAACCCAAACTCTAACCCCTTCATTCTTTCCTTTTCGCCGTCATCGTTTCCCCCCAACTCTCTATTCTCTCTCGACCACCCCCTAAATCCTAATCGCCGTCACCGGCAAAACTCCCATCTATGGAGTTTTTGTGTCTTCTCCGACCCTTACCAGCCTTCTACACCCCCTAGTCGTGGATTACATGGATTCTTAGAAGAATCTCAAGGAGATTCAACTTGATTCTTTGTCTGAAATTTGTTTACTGGCCTGTCTAGGGCCATTCTCGTTTGTGACTACTGATTTCCTCCCATTTTTAGTTTGAATCTATGATTTTTGACCGAATTTCTTTCATCTCTGTTGTTTTTGAAAAAAATCTTGTTTTACAACTACTTGAATCCATTCATATCTTTATAGGGTTCATCCTGAGTTTCTTCAAAAGGTTTTCCCTCGAAAATCTTCTGTTTTGGTTAACTATTTTCGATTTCATTTCTTTCTTCTGAAACTAGGGTTCATCCTGAGTTTCTTCAAAAGGTTTTTTTTTTAACTTTCAAATGTTTAATCTAATCATTTCTTTACTAGTTTGGTTAATTTCCGTGTATATGTTTAAACCCTAGGTCTTGTTCTATTATTGCACTGATTTCTTTGATTTTTTCCGTTATTGTGATTATTTCTGTGAACTGGTTATATTGAATGATTCTATTTAGGTTTTGAATAATTCTTTCCTGTTAAAATCAGTATTTTCCGGGATTTTTACATATTTCCTTATTGGTGACTTTGATTAGTTATACTTGCCTTAATTAAACTATCAGTATGGATTGGGGATTTGATTGATTCCTGTATGGTATGATATTGATTTCTTGCCTTATTTGAGCCCTAGTTCTATACCGTTAATTGACTCTCCCCAATTTAAGGGGTATCTTCCGGATTTCTCCATAGGAATTGATTCCCTAATTGGCTGATTGATTTTATCTGATTTTTTTACAAACTGTGATTTCCTCTTTACCTTATTTGTTTTACCTCACTAAGGGCTATATATACACTCTCATTCTGATTCTTCAGACACGAACACCAGTTCACAAAAACACACTCACACGCACACTTTGCTCTCATCTCTCTACTACGTGTGTTCATTGTTTGTCTAGCCAAGGCTAGACTATTGAATCCTGCATATCTTTCATCTCCTATTTGCTTCCCGTTAACTGGTATGTTTCTATTCCTAATGCCATTTATCATACTGTGAAGCTTGAACCTGTTGCTTTACTTCTGATTGAATCAATGCCTCTTTTGTACTAGTCTAACTACTTATGTATTTAACTCTGTGTCTGCCCTGTTTGCAGCGTGTTCACTCCTGTTTATTGATTTGATCATCATGTTTAAGTTTCACTCTTTCTTGTTTATTTCTTTAAACAACATATATACTTCTGTTTGAGTATGCAATCCTTCATGTTTACTGCTTTAAACCGGCATGCTCACTTTTGTGTCCATGATTCTTGCCTCCCTGTCCTATAACTCCAACTAGTATGGCTATTTTTGTGTAATTGAATTGGTGTCTTCTTTGATCTTAGCCAACATGATAACTTCTGTATCGCTGCTTTTAATCAGTATGTTTGCTGTTGTGTTTAAATTATGTGTCTTCCTGTCTCTTGCCTTAAGTTAGTATGCTTACCCTATCATTAAGTATGACTATTAGACTTAAGTAATTCCTGTCTAGACCCTAAATCAGTATGTCTTGTGAATCGTTATGAATGCCAATCTACCCCTGCCTGCCCTATGCTTCTACTGACTAGCATGCTTTCGTACCACCCTGTTTCTATGTGCTCCTGATTCAGGATTCCTGTGTTCCCAACCCCTGCTCCCTTCTTTGTGTAATTTTTTGTTCTCAGCATGTTATATGCTCACCTAAGGTTGATTAATAAATTGAGTTGAATCTGGGCAATATGAAGCTTTGTTTGAGACCTTGTGACTGTGTTTCTACTTTTGTTGTCTGCTGAACCTTTTTGATTTTTTAGAATGTTTCTAAATTGTTTTTCACTCCTAATATGTTTTTACTTCTAAACTATTTTCACTCCTAAAATGTTTTCACTTCTAAACTATTTTCACTTCTGGTATATTTTCTTAAAGTTATTCCTACTCTTTCAAGCACTATCTTCCACTCCTACTCTTAGAATACCTAGGATTCTGCCTCTCCAGTGTGTGTACTGCCTAGGAGTCCATGATACTCCTCCGAACTCTGACACACTGGGGCTGGCCTTTCCACACTGCACAAAAACTATTTCTCTTTAAAAGGGTCTTGGTGTGAGCATTGCCCGGGGTCCCTGAGGCCCTTAGGAACTTTGACGCACCAGGATACTCTCTTGGACAATATGAGATTTTGGTACTTTGGACTTGGTTGAAGGCCTGGTTTTACAGGTTTACTTTGGGCCTATTCAGGATCCCTATAGCATATCATTATTTATATTTTAATTCATTTATCATATGGTCTGTGACAAATAATTCTTGTAAAACAGATATTGGGGATATTAGTAAAAGGGGAGGGATTTTTATATATATTCTGGGGAAATCGAGTAGAAATCATGCTCTTAGGATTATTATGATTATCTGTTTGCATTAGAAATCATGCTTATAGGATTATTTTTGTGCACTAGAAAACATGCTCATAGGTGCATCATATCATTTGCCCTAAATTTCCATTTCTCAAGTTTTGCGTACTCATGTCTGCTTAGAAATCCTGTCGCTAGGTTGCTATTAATTCTGCCTAATAATCATGTTCATTCTCTTATGTTCATTAGAAACCATGCTTTAGGACTTTTATTGCACCCGCCTAAATATCATGCATATATCGTGTAAAATCAGTAGCAACCATGTCCATAAGAATAAGCATAAAAGCGGTCCCAACACCTAGATATCATGCTTATAGAGATAAAATGTATAAAATCAGTTCTGTAATGTTCGTGATTATTCAGCACCTAGACAACATGCCTATAGGACATAAATGAATCCAAACTGCCTGCTTAAAATTGGTCATTGGTTTATTACGACTGTGATTAACAATTAGATATCATGTTTATAGGACATCTCAGATCCACGCCTAGGAAAGCCTGTAGGATAATTAAACTCTTGCAAATGGTAAAATTTTGCTTTGTTTAATTACTTGTGAATTGTCCAAATTCAGCAAGCCCTAAAATTAGTAGGCAAACTGATTAGGTCTCCACTGCCTTGCCTTAACAAAATGTTGTATATGTGAGTCAACTATTGAGGTGAGGATGTCACACCTTTGTGATTGAAATGTTTTAAAAATTCTTGGTATAACGTGTTAAGGGATTTTCTCAATAAGTTGTGTACATGAGTGTAGTTTGATTGCTCGAGGACGAGCAAATGTTTAAGTGTGGGGTATTGATGCATGGCTAGAATTCATGGTTTAACAAGTTATAGACCTTACATTTTATGTGCGTTAATGATAAAAATACACTTTTTATGTGCATAATGGAGTCTATTTCATGTGTAGGTGCATTGGAGATGGAAACCGAGCTAAATGGGTGCATGAACGTCAAAAATACGCTCAAGAGTCAAAAAGGAGTGACCCAAGCTATAGTCGGGCGTTTTCGCCTTAAAGCCAGGCCAACCCGGGCGTTAGTGGGGCGTTTGGCCCCTAAAGCCAGGCTGACCCTGGCGTTAGTGGGGCGCTTGGCCCCTAACGCCAGGTCTGCCCTGGCTTTAAGGGGGCGTTTGAGCCCAAACGCCTGGGTCCCGAGGTCCGGTCAATTTCGAGTTTTAAAGATTTTAAGTGTTTCTCGGTTGGAATAGAAGTCTCCTACACGGCTAGGGTTTATAAAAAACATACAAATAGACCCAAAAACACAACTTGAAAAAAAAACCATTGAAGTGAAGAAAAACTTGTGGATTACTACTTAGTGAAGCAAACATTGATTTTTATAGCTTTTATTCATTATTTTGTAGTTCAATTATGCAAGTTATTTTAGAATTGATTCTTATGAATATGAGTAGCTAATTTTCTTAATCTAGGGTTTTGGTAGAACCCGTTGGGGGATAAACTTATTGTGATATTAATATAGTTTTGATTGGTTGATTAATCTCTATTTGTTCAACTACGTTCTTGTTGTAGTTGATTGAAGGGCCCTCAATTAGCTGTTCCTATTTATTATGTATCTACTTGAGAGAGAGTGCATATTTAGGTAGTTGTTTGAACAACATCACTCCCGGAGTATAGACGAAAGTCATAACCGAGGGTTTAGAAGTTGGATTAGAGATAACGATACTTCGGGTGCAATCTAAAGTGAACTGTAATGCAATCTAGCTAGCGTAACTTGAGAGAGTGCGTCTAGTAAATTATCATAATTACTTGAGAGAGATTTATGGTAGATAGAGTGTTCATGATTGATAGAGACAACTAATCAAACTATAAGAAGTATCCGAGAAGGAATTCACCAATGGGGGAAACCATATCTTTAGACCTTTATCATAATTGCTTACAACACATTGTTAGTAATTGTTTGATATTATTATTGTCAGTAGAATTAGTAAAACATCACCAATTTATATTCAAAAAGTCTTGAGAGAGTTGATTGAGCAAAAGTTGTGTATTCTAAAGACTTGATTGATACGTAAATTCCCTGTTGGATCGACTCTGGGCATAATACCCCGGATTATATTTGCAACGCCTACTTAGTCTTTATAAGACATAGTTGAGCGTGATCAAATTTTGGCGTCGTTGTCGGGGNATGCCTAGAAACTCATCGAGGACTGGTGAAGTAGTTGAAGCCTTATCATACCCCGAGAAAGTTTTCAAAGCCCTAAACCGGACCAACCGAAAAAGCAAACATCAACCACAAATTGAACAAATTGAAACCAACATGGAAGATCCACACAACCGTAACAATAATGGGGATGATGTGGTAGACCCAATCGCTCAATTAGAGGCAGAGGCTCCCTTATATGACTGGGCACAACCCACAGCTGAGAATTTGGCCACCGCAATACT
>ML342515.1:11211-91604 GCA_005239505.1 Nicotiana paniculata | reverse complement strand
TTTTACAAATTCCGATTACCCATTCCGATACGAGTTCACCCATACTAAATTTATCCAATTCCTTAACATTTGGTCTTTCAAATCATGCTTTTTCATTTTAGAAACTTTCTTTCAAAACCCACAATCCCCTCAACCCAAAACACAAATTAAATGATGAAAACAAGAACTAATTCATGAAATATAATTAATTCTAGTGGAACACTTACCCATTCGATTTGTGTGAAAAACCCTCACCCAAAATCGAGTTCTAGAAGTCAAAATATGTTTAAAATGGTGAAACCCCCGATTTTGCAAACTTATATTCTGCCTAGGTGCAAACTTATAGCTTATGCGATCGCAAATAAAGAGTAAGTTGGCTTCTGCGATCGCGGACCAACTATTGCGATCGCAATAAAGGAATTTACTGGGCGAGTTAGATACTCTATGCTATCGCAGATCCTTCTATGCGATCGCATAGAAGGAAACCAGAAGGTAGCAGCAGTGGAAAAATGAGAAAAATCGATCCGAAACAAACTCGAGGTTTCAAACCACATAAAACACACTAAAACGATGAATCAAACCCAAAAATCAATGAAATTCCTCAAAACTTCTTTAAACATCAAATTTTTGCATTTAAGGTCCGAATCACGCCAAACAAAGTCCGTTTCATACCAAACTTTATAGATAACACATATAAATCATATCTAACATGTACCAAGCTCCGGAACCAAGATATGAGCCCGATACCATAGGTTTCCCATCAAATTTCATTTTTCAAAAACCTTTATATTTTTCAGAAAACAATTTTCTTTAAAAATTCATTTCTCGTACTTGGGACCTCGGAATTTGATTCCGGGCATACGCCCAAGTCCCATATTTTCCTACGGATCCTCCAGGACCGTCAAATCACGGGTCCGGGTCCGTTTACCAAAAACATTGACCGAAGTCAATTTTATTCAAATTTCTAATACAACATTATCATTTTAATCAATTTTTCACATAAAGGCTTCTCGGCACATGCCCAAGCTGCGCACGCAAATCGAGGTGAGATAGACGAAGGTTTTCACAACCTCGAAACATAGAATTAGCTAGAAAATATGGGATGACCTTTTGGGTTATCACATAGTATGAGTCTCTAAAATACGGAATATCATATGATTTCGAATCAAATACGCGACTTTATAGTCGCTACGGGATGAACCAAGTCACAATCTCTATCGGTGCACGCCCACACGCCCGTCACCTAGCATGTGCGTCACCTCATTTATATTATCAATACGAAATACCGAGGTTTCATATCCTCAGATCTATATTTACAATTGTTACTTACCTCAAACCGGGTGAAAAACTACACCGCGATGACTTTTCCCCTCGACTCGGACTCAACTCGTTCCGAATCTATTCAAAACGGATTCATATCATCAAAATATGCTAAAGGGACAAAGCCCACTCGAAAATATCCAATTTACATCAAAAATCCCGAAATTGGTCAAACCCGAGCCCCAGGCCCACGTCTCGAATTCCGATAAAAATCACAAAAATAGAATCTTTACACTCTCACGAGTCCATACATACCAAATACATCAAAATCCAACCACAAACAACCCCTCAATTCCTTAATTTAAGTCTCTAATTCTCAAGCCCTAAAACCCCAAATTTAGTCATAAATTTCCATAAATTTCACCTCTAATAAGTCAAGTAACACCAGAGAAATGAGTTTTAGGTCCAAAAATCTTACCTCCACGAATTTCCCTTGATTTCCCTTTTCAAATCGCTCCCACAAGCTCCAACTCGTATGAAGACTTTGATGAAATAAGCCAAAATTCACGAAGGCTACTATTTATATGCTCTGCCTAGCTAAATCGCACATGCGGTCACATGCGCCGCACCTGCGTGACCGCTTCTGCGGTCCACTCAACCACATCTGCGGTTTTTACTTTAGCGCCCAGGACTGCATCTGCACCCCAGGCACCGTACCTGCGGCCCCGCAGATGCGTCTAAATCACCACATCTGCGGTTTTTCACCTCATGGCCAACTCCTCTCCTGCATGCCCAATTCGCACCTGCGGCCACCCCTCCACATCTGCAGAATCATAGAACAATTCACACCAGCAACACTCTAAGGCCATAAACTCCCCAGTCAATCATTCAAACTCATCCCGAGGTTTTTGGGACCTCAACCAATGGTACCCACAAGTCATAAATGAGCACCCGAACTTAGTCGAACCCTAGGAACACCCAAAATAACACCAAAACACCAAATCGAACCCAAATTCAAGCCTAAGGATTCCTAAACTTCCAAAATTCGCCAACGATGCCGAAACCACCCAAACCACATCCGAATGACCTGAAAATTTGCACACACATCCCAAATGACCCTACAAACCTGTTCCAACTTTCGAAATTCCATTCTGAACTCGATAGCTAATTCTTCCACTATCGACCAGAAATCGTTAAAAATCCAATTTCGCCACTTCAAGCCTAATTCTACTCCGGACCTCCGAATGACATTATGAACACACTCCTAAGACCCAAATCACCTAATGAAGTTATCTGGGCCACAAAAACCCCATTCAGAGATTGTTTATATATAAGTCAACTTTCGGTTGACTTTTCTAACTAGATCACCAACCTAAGAGACTAAGTGTCTCATTTTTCATCACAACCACTCTTAACCCGAATTAATCAACCCAACGCAACACAAAAGAGCTGAACCATGCAAAATGAAACAAAAATGGGAAAGACAGGGCTAAACTCTTGGAACAACTGACTGGGTCATTACACTAGTATTTGAACTGAACAAAGGAACTAAGCATATGAATACTCCCTCTTCTGAATGATGAACAACCTATTTATCTGAATAAGCTACGGCCTCGGTCCCAACATATATGTGCACAAGCTACGACCTCAGGCCCAAAATGAATAAAGCATAAACTACGGCATCAGGCCCAAACATGCATAAAGCATATAAACTACGACCTCAGGCCCAAATATAGGTGTTCAACATTCAGGAACTGAGAATCATACTGAAATACATGATGCTGAAATACTGAACCATATTGAGTTACATGATGCTTGAATGCTGAATAAAGCTAGACTGAGACATGTATTCATTAACATTCAAGGAACTAGGCTTAACTATATTTTTGAGGAAATTGGTAACGTGGTAAAAGAAACATAGTGTAGGGAGGATCATTAACATTCCCAAACATAGAGAGTTAGCCTCACATACCTTAAGTTCCTGCTCTTGATCATAATACAACATTAGCCAACCTTTTCAACTTTAATATATATCAATACAAGTCAAAGAGATTCCAAATTAGCCACAATAGTCATGTTTTGGTCACTTAGGCATTTTATCAAACACTTGGTGGCATAAAGCTTCATAGCCCTTATTAATGGTGTTTCTACACCCAATAACCCATTCTCTTGCTCCTAGATAAATTCTAAAGTATCAAATGGTTATAATCAACATTATTCTTCATCACCCATAAGGTAAACAACACCCTTAACCAATAATCAACAATTAACACACCAAACCTATAATCGCTCATGCTTTTCTATCAAACCCATCCACTCATATCTCATGAAATAGGGTCTATAATTATAAAATCAATGTTATAATCAATTAGAGGGTGAATAAATTATATCTTTGATGTTCAATCCCCTTGAATTCGAATTCTAGGATTCCTTCTCTCAACAATGATGTCCCAATCGAATATCTTGGGTGTCGGAGGGACCCTTAAGGAGTTAGGTTTTTGAGAGCTTTCCTTTCTAGAGCAAGTTTTTATGTTTTGGGGATGTGGGGATGAAATAGGGCTTTAAAAATGACTCTCCAAGTGCTCCCCCACGCACCTATAGGCCTAACCACGCAGCTGAACGCGCAAAATGGCAGGAACACTGCCACATGTGCGCGGCCGTGCATATTGTACACTATTTTGTAAAACACACATAACTTTTTGGACAAAGATATGTTTGGGTTCTACAATATATCGTTGGAACGATATTTCAAAATCCTACAACTTTTATGTTTTGCGTTTTCCCAAATATCTTAAACGGTTTTCATTAAACCTCCTGAAAAACTAACCTTTTGTAAACTTCGTAGATTTTATCAAATCTTGTATACCTCACTCTTCGTCTTGATTCTAAAATGACTATTTCCACTCATACTCATCCCAATAGAACTTCACATGTCTAAAATGTAATATTACTACTCTTTTAACACATTCATACCTAAGTCAAATTTATGGGGTGTTAAATAAATCATCCAGAGACCACACATGTAAGCATATTGGATAGTGAAGTAAGAGATTCTTGGAATGGAACTGAAGTGATTTGGGTAACACTTCACGTTATTGAAGTGTTTTGGTAACACATCCTTTTGCAACCTATCAAGAGTGACTAAGAGTCATCTCTTTATGAAGTGGCATGCTGCCACGTGGGATGGGGGTGGAAAATTTAATCTTTATCGATTTATTAGTTAATTAGGTAATGCCCCGTTATCCAGTAATTAACCAATTACCCGCATAACTTAAAATTATCTCAAATTACTTAAAACACTACTTACTTTTAATACACTTTATATAACTTACTATCATGGTCATATGATATCATATAAAATAAATACATACACTATTTATTTTTATTAAAACATCCATGAAAAAAATAAATATATTTTCTCAACTTATAATTTTCCTAATCTCATATAAAGAGTAAATTTTTTTGTATGCTTAATTCTTAAAATGGTAATATATACATATAATTTATTTATTTATTTTTACCTAACTACACAGTGTATTTTCCCGTGACAATGACACCCCTTCCTATAAGGTGGCTACTTACATATATAATTGAGTTAGCATCACTATCTTGTCAAAATAATAATGAATTATTGTAATCTTAATATTGTATCAATTACTAGTTTGGGGTAAAATAATGGAAGTTGATACTGTAATTCTTATAGCATCAATCACTTGTTTGAACAAAACTAAACTTGGAAATTATTTTCTTTTTTCTCCAAAACTGAAGAGATGTTGATATAATATACAAGTTTAATCCTTTTGTTGGATCTGATAAAAAATTTAGTTTGCAAAGCACTGTTTCTAAGATACATTTTAAATATATAAATAAAGTAATTCAACGTTAACTTTGTGCGTAGATAATAATTTTAAATTTTCATAATATTAAAAAGATTACTATCTTAATTTGTTTTAGTCTCGACAACGAATTATACCTTAATTTAAGAGTATGAAAGTCATTTCGCCATCAATTAAGAATACAATTACAATATGTAAAAGCACTTCCATTAATCGCAAATATTCTTTCAACGAAACAAAATAAGTTTAGTTATGTTATGTAGTCAGTCAAATAAGTTCTAGTTATACTCAGCATAACTAGTAGTACATTGTCTGGTAATAAAAAGAATCAGTCTCCTCACCAAAATCAACATAATTTGCACCTTGATTGTTTCTAAATTTGTTTCTTTTTATAAATATATATTGTTTTATTCGAGATAAAATATGAAATAGGAATATGTATAATTTAGCAATTCGTGAACTAAAACTACTGAAATGAAAAAGATGCCATCATCTATTCAGACTCATCCGTCTTAAAATAACGTCTAACAAAATATCTTATATTATTGTGTAATATAAAATATATTCGACAGTAGTAACATTAATAACTATATAAAATTATTTTATTAAACTTTCTACAGAAATGTTCCACTCAATATAAATACCATATCAAAATGTATATAACAGTATCAAGGTTTTTAAACTTACGGGATCTTATGGTGACAAATCCTCTTTAGAAAAGTATGGGATGTAACATCCTTCCCCCCTTTAGAAACATTCGTCCTTGAATGCTAACTCTTTGAGATTTTCAAAACTTTCGGTAGGGTCTCCTATGTATAGTAACTAAAACTCAACCTCTATCTGAGCTCTGCACTATTTCACAACCTTTTATACATGAGTATCTTATATCTTCTTTACCTTTACCTTACTTACCCTTCAATCTCATATCGTATTTTCTATTTTTTTCATAACCTCTTTCCATATAGGAGAAAACTACGCCTTAAAGCTCTACTATGATACTTGCACCTCTAGTGCATACAAAATCTAGCAAAATCTTCATACTAATTTTGTACGACTCAGCTCTATGACACGATTTGGAAAAAAATAAGGGTAACATTTCCTAAATGCCCTACATCCTCTCAATTATAAATGTGGCGTGCAACACACCCATAACTGAGACTCTACTAGGCACAGCTTTGCAGACTCCCTAGGACACGACTCCCCAAACCTGGGGAGGCGTGGCTGGCGCCCGGTGCCAAACTGGCCCAAGCGAACCCCTCTGTAACTCATTCATTCTTGTGATCATCATGGGACAACATGGACACAACTCATAATGTACAATTGTAAGTGGGAAAATGATATCAATGAACCATTGTTCATAAAACCTGAATACACATGGTCCGTCAAGGCCTCTGACATAATGTACATAATAAACCTGTGTCTACAAAGCCTCTAATATTATTTGACTTAAAATGGGATAGGGTACCGCCCTACCCATAAGTCTGTAGTAAAACTCTGACACGATGACTTATAGACTCGGCTGCACTCCGAATGAGGTGGAATCTTACCGATCCTTGCTGAATGCTGACCTCGTCTACTATGAGGGCTCGTCAAACTGATTACCTATACCTGTAGGCATGAATGCAGCATCCGCAACAAAAAGACGTCAGTACGAATAATGTACTGAGTATATAAGGCAGAACTGAAACATAACAGTAAGTCAATATTAATTAAGGACATAAAAGAAACATAGTAAGTCTTGATAGATCTGTAAATCATGAAATATTTATAATGTCATGCATATGCATATAAATGTCATGTAATGCATAGGTCTGTACGTACATAACATCATGAAGCCCCTGAGGGCATCCCATCATATCGTCTTGGCCAATGTGGGAAACATCATCAACATATACTAACTGATCAGGTGGTGGTGCGTATATAACGCCGTAACCTTTTCCCATATCCCATATACACATATTTACATATATACGTGTATATAACGCCATCTCGTCATGGGTCAGTGTAAATGAATGCAATGCATGAAATGCATAAGAAATGCGTTAATAAAATTTTCTCGGAACGCCATAAAAATCAATATGTCTTTCGGATAAACATTATCAAATACGTATTTTTATGGGACCCATGAACAGAAGATAATAATAATTCACATGGGGAATCAAAAATAAGACACCCGTAGCATTTTTGTGAATAGAGTAATTTATGGAAACTGTGCGTTTGCTCGTTTCTTCTGTACAATTGGAATCATGCCAAAAAGAAGGAAGGGATAGCCTTAACATACCTGAGCCGATTCTCTTGAAAATCCTTCCAACACACGTCAATTGCGACAAAGCGTAACGGTGGATCGAAGTTGGGAAAAATCCGTATGATGTTCTTGAGAAAGATTGTACCATGCTCTCTTAGGATTGCAAATTCTGTTGCTATAACGCAATGTAACTTTGTATGAAAGTTTTGCTCAAAATCCATTACTTTGCTTAATTCTAATTCAACTATGATCCAACTAACATAGAAACGCAGAAACTCGATAATTTTATTCCCTTGACTATTATGCACACAACCTTGAAATATCTCTGCCTTTTGTTTTCAATGTTAAGAATTAATACTTACTATACCAACTACCAAGTCCTAAACCATCCAGAGACCACACATGTAAGCATATTGGATAGTGAAGTAAGAGATTCTTGGAATGGAATTGACCTGATTTGGGTAACACTTCACGTTATTGAAGTGTTTTGGTAACACATCCTTTTGCCACCTATCAAGAGTGACTAAGAGTCATCTCTTTATGAAGTGGCCTGCTGCCACGTGGGATGGGGTGAGAAATTTAATCTTTATCCACTTATTAGTTAATTAGGTAATGTCGCGTTACCCGATAATTAATCAATTACCCGCATAATTAAAAATTATCTCAAATTAGTTAAAATACTACTTACTTTTAACACACTTTATATAACTTACTATCATGGTCATATGGTATCATATAAAATAAATAGATACACTATTTATATTTATTAGAATATCCATGAAAAAAATACATATATTTCTCAACTTATAATTTTCCTAATCACATATAAAGAGTAATAGTTTCGTATGCTTAATTCTTAAAATGGTAATATATACATATAATTTATTTATCTATTTTTACCTAACTACACAGTATATTTTCCCGTGACAGTGACACCCTTCAGGTGGCTACTTACATATATAATTGAGTTAGCATCACTATCTTGTCAAAATAATAATGAATTGTTGTAATCTTAATATTATATCAATCACTAGTTTGGAGTAAAATAACGAAAGTTGATACTGTAATTCTTATAGCATCAATCACTTGTTTGAACAAAATTAGACTTGCAAATTGTTTTGTTTTTTCTCCAAAACTGAAGAGATGTTGATATAATATACAAGTTTAATCCTTTTGTTGGATCTGATAAAAACTTTAGTTTGCAAAGCACTGTTACTAAAATACATTTGAAATATATAAATAAAGTAATTCAACATCAACTTTGTGCGTAGATAATAATTTTAAATTTTTAGATAATATTAAAAAGATTACTATCTTAATTTGTTTTAGTCTCGACAACAAATTATTTACCTTAATTTAAGAGTATGTAAGTTATTTGTCCATCAATTAAGAATACAATTACAATATGTAAAAGCACTTCCATTAATCACAAATTTTCTTTCAACGAAACCAAATAAGTTTAGTTATGTTACGTATAGTCAGTCAAATAAGTTCTAGTTAACTCAACATAGCTAGTAGTACATTGTTTGGAAATAAAAAGAATCAGTCTTCTCACCAAAATCAGCATAATTTGTACCTTGATTGTTTCTAAATTTATTTCTTCTTATAAATATTTTTTTTATTTGAGATAAAATATGAAATAGGAATATGTATAATTTAGCAATTCGTGAACTAAAACTACTGAAATGAAAAAGATGCCATCATCTATCTTCACAGCCCCAAACATATATAGGTTGTGATGGCGCCTATCATAAAACTAGGACAGCCAACTACTAAGAGTAACACACAAAACCGCCCGTTTAATATTACAAGTCAAAGTAATTCATTTAAGGTTCCTGTTTTTAAAGATATAATCAACAACAGTAATTCCACAGAAATCAAATGTAACCACAACCCAGCACCCGGATACAACTGTCATGAGTATCTAAAGAGATAAATATTATATCTGATAACAAGCCCCTATTAGTACAATCCGGAGAATACTAGAAATCTATGAGCTAAGAAAGGAAAAGAAGGTCAGTTGGGGGCGCCGAACAACTACCTCTAACCTCGAGCAAAATCCGAGCAAAGGAGAAATCAGCTAACGCTCAGATCTGATACCTGGATCTGCACACAAAGGTGCAGGGAGTAACATGAGTACGCCAACTCAGTAAGTAACCAAAGTAACTAAGGACTTGAGTGCGGTGACGAGCATTTAAAAGTGATAGTTTCATAAAAATGTGTGCCAGTGAAAACAAATAGAGTAATCCAAAAGACTACTTTTACCAAAATACTTTACAAATTCCAGTTCCCCTTCTAACTTGCATAAAACATTAACTCAACGTCTATTAAATAGACTCGGTGTAAAATGAGTGAAAAATAATGATCTCACTATTTATAGCCTCTAGGGCACAATATCACTCATACGTAAGATTTCTCAGTCACTCGTGACTCCTCTATCAGTACTCGATGCTCACACTCAGCACTCTCACTCAAAAGGTACCATGTATCTACACAAATTGCTGCGGCATGCAGCCCGATCCACATAACATATGTTGCGGCGTGCAGCCCGATCGAAATAATATATATATGTATATATGCTGCGGCGTGCAGCCCGATCCAAATAACACATGTATATGCTGCGGCGTGCAACCCGATCTAAATAACAGTCGACTACGCACACTGGGGGTGTACAGACTCTTGGAGGGGCTCCTACAGCCAAAGAGCTATATTGCTGCGGCGTGCAGCCCGATTCAATATATATATATATATATATATATATATATATATATATATATATAGCGGCGCGCATCCCGATCCATATAATATCTATGTATGTTGCGGCGTGCAGCCCGATCCATAACCATCCTCACAAACTCGGATCTCAGCCTCACTCAGTCATCCTCTCAAGCCACTCGGGCAACTCATCTCAACATCAAGGGACTCATCCCCAAATACCTCACAGTATTCTAAAACATTGTGATAACAGTGAAATAACAACAAGTAATAAACATGACTGAGTTCAAAAATTTTCTATCAAAAATAGTGTGAGAATAGTGTAAAAATAATACCCCTGGGGGTCTAAACAGATCAACACAAGGCCCCAAACGTGGCAGACTGCCCATAATATCGTATAAACCCTAAGAATACAGGACATCTTATGATTTCAAATCAAATACGTTGCATAATAATTGCCACGGGACGGACCAAGCCACAATCCCTACCGGTGCACGCCCACACGCTCGTCACCCAACATGTGCGTCACCTCATTTACCAAAAACAAAGTGAAATATCGGGGTTTCATACCCTCAGGTCTAGAGTTACAATCATTACTTATCTCAAACCGGCCCAAAAACTACTATGCGATGCTCTTGCCCCTCGAAACGGCTCCCAAATGCTCCGAGTCTATCAAAATCAGATTAATAACATCAAAATATGCTAGGAAGACAAAAACCCGGCCCCCGGGCCCACATCTCAAAATTCGATAAAAATCACAAAACTAGAATACTCATTCCCTCACGAGTCTACCCATATCAAATTTACCAAAATCCGACCTCAATTGCCCACTCCAATCATCAAAAGAAATTCCCAATTTTTCCTCCAATTTTCCCCCAATTTCCACTTTAATTCCCCAAATTACATGGTAAAAATCAAGGCTAAATCATGAAATTAACCCAAATGTGATTGAAGAACACTTACATCAAGAACTCCATTGAAAATCTCCTCCAAATCCTCCTTCTCCCGAGCGCTCTAACGGTTTTTTGAGTTATGGCCTAAAACACTCGTTTTTGAAACTTAAACTTTCTGCCCAACTATTTCCTTTATCGCGATCGTGGAATTTGCCTCGCGGTCGCGAAGCACAAAAATGGACTGGCCCAAAACTACCTTATGCGATCGCAGAAACACACACGCGATCGCGGATAACAAGCTCCCAAAGCAACGCGAACGCGACCCTTACTACGTGACTGCGTAAGGAAATTCCTTCCCCTCACGACTGCTCCGAATCCTTCTTCGCGAACGCGCTCAGCCACGCATTCGCGATAGCCAACTGGACAGAACCTAACGATCGCAGACCCAAATTGGCGATCATATAGAACAATTTCACAGTTGCCCTCAACAGACCTACGCAATCGCGGCCCCACTCTTGCGATCGCGTAGAAGGAAACCAACAACAACAACAACAGTCTCTTTAAAGCCAAACACACTCTGATAACCACCTGTAACTCACCCGAGGCCCTCGGGACCTCAACCAAATATTCCAACATATCCATAACCTCATTAAAACTTTGTGGAGCCTTAAAAATACCAAAAACAACGCAAAAACACCAAAATCACATCAAATTTAAGGCTATGAACTTTGAAATTCCTAAGTTCCACAAGGGATGCCAAAACCATCCAAAACACATCCGATTGACCTGAAAATTTGCACACATATCCAAAATGACATTACAAACCTGCTCCAACTTACGACATTCTATTCTGACCCCGATAGCCTATTTTTCACTACCGATCGAAAATTGCCAAAAACCAACTTTCGCGAATTCAAGCGTAATTCTACACCGGACATCAAATCCTCATTCTGAACATACTCCTAAGTTTCAAATCACCTAACGAAGCTATCCAAGCCATAAAATCCACAATCCAAGGTCGTCTACCAATAAGTCAACTCCCCGTTGACTTTTTTAATTATTAAGCCAACTTAAGAGACTAAGTGTCTCAATTCTCACTACGATCACTCCGAACCCAAACCAACCGACCCCAACACATCATAAACATACTAAAGAAGGAAAAACAAGGCGGAAACATGAATAACTGTGCAAATTCAATAAGCTGGGTGGCAAGGCAAGTCTATAAGCCACCTCTCCAATCCTCTTAAGCACCTCAAAAGGCCCAATGAACCGGGGACTCAACTTTCCCCTCTCCCCGAACCTCATAACACCCTTCATGGGTGACACCTTCAGAAGTACCTTCTCTCCCTCCATGAAAGACATATCCCGAACCATCCGGTCTGCATAACTCTTTTGCCTAGATTGCACTGTGCAAAGCCGCTCCTCAATCAACTTCACATTATCCAACTCTTCCTGAACCAAGTCTGTGCCCAATATCCTAGCCTCGCCCAGCTCAAACAAATGAAGCGGATATCTACACCTCCTACCATATAAATCCTCATACGGAGCCATCTGGATACTGGACTGAAAACTATTATTATATGAAAACTCCGCGAGTGGTAGAAACTGGTCCCATGAACCCCCAAAATCAATGACACTGGCACGTAACATGTCCTCCAAAATATGAATCGTATGCTATGACTGCTCGTCGGTCTGAGGATGAAACGCTGTGCTCAACTCAACCTGAGTACCCAACTCTCTCTGCACGACTCTCGAAAACTGAGATGTGAACTGGGCACCTCTATCGGAAATGATACAAACTAGAACCCTATGCAATCGGACAATCTCCCTGATGTAAATCTCAGTTAACCGCTCTGAAGAATAAGTAGTACCAACAGGAATGAAGTGTGTGGACTTGGTCAGCCGATCCACAATAAGCCATATAGCATCAAATCTCCTCGAAGTCTGTGGGAGCCCAACTAAAAAGTCCATGGTGATCCGCTCCCACTTCCACTCCAGAATATCTAACTTCTGAAGCAATCCACCTGGCCTCTGGTGCTCATACTTGACCTGCTGGCAGTTGAGACACCAAGCTACAAACTTAAAAATATCTTTCTTCATCCGCCTCCACCAATAATGCTGTCTCAGATACTGGTACATCTTCGTGGCACCCGGATGGACGTGATACCGCGAGCTATGAGCCTCTGCTAAAATAAACTCTCGAAGACCATCCACATTTGGCACGAAAATCCGACCCTGCATTCCCATGACCCCATCATCACTAATAGCCACATCCCTAGCATCACCTCCACGGACCCTGTCCTGAAGAACTAGCAAGTGTGGGTCATCATACTGGCATGCTCTAATTTGATCATAAAGAGAAGATGTGGAGGCCACACAAGACAATACCCGCGGGGGCTCTGACAAATCCAGTCTCACCAACTGACCTGCTAAAGCCTGAACATCAAGTGTTAACGGTCACTCTGCTGCTGGAAGGTAGGCTAGACTCCCCAAACTCTCTGCTCTGCAATTCAGGGCATCAGCCACTACATTGGCCTTCCCCGGATGATATAGAATAGTGAGTTCATAATCCTTGAGAAGCTCCAACCATCTCCTCTGACGCAAATTTAGATCCTTCTGCCTAAGTAGATACTGCAAACTACGATGATCAGTGAAAATCTCACAATGCACCCCATACAAATAATGACACCAAATCTTCAAGGTGTGGACAATGGCTGCTAGCTCAAGATCGTGCAATGGATAATTCTTCTCGTGCACCTTCAACTGTCGAGACGCGTAGGTAATCACCCTACCGTCCTGCATCAATACCGCTCCAAGGCCAACTCTAGAGGCATCACAGTAGACTGTATAAGAACCTGAACCTATAGGCAAAACCAACACCCGAGCTGTGGTCAAAGCCGACTTGAGCTTTTGAAATCTCTCCTCACACTCGTCCGTCCACCTGAACTGAGAACCCTTCTGGGTCATTCTGGTCATATGTGTTGCAATAGATGAAAATCCCTCTACAAAATGGCGGTAGTAACCTGCCAACCAAGGAAACTGCGGATCTCCGTAGCTGATGACGGTCTAGGCCAACTCTGTATTGCCTCCACCTTCTTTGGATCCACCTTGATCCCAAAACAAGACAACACATGGCCCAGAAATGCCACTGAATCGAGCCAGAATTCACAGTTCAAAAATTTTGCATACAACGTCTTCTCCCTCAGAGTCTGAAGCACAACTCTCAAATGCTGCTCATGATCCTCCTGAGATCGGGAATATACCAAGATGTCATCAATAAACACGATGATGAAAGAATAAAGATAAGGCCGGAACACACTGTGCATCAAGTGCATAAAGGCTACTGGGACATTGGTCAACCCAAATGACATGACAAGAAACTCATAATAACCATATCTAGTTCTGAAGGCAGTCTTCGGGATGTCAGAATCTCGAATCTTCAACTGATGATAACCGGATCTCAAGTCAATCTTGGAGAACACTCTAGCTCCATGAAGCTGGTCAAACAAATCATCAATACGAGGCAAGGGATACCAGTTCTTCACCGTAACCTTGTTTAGCTGCCGATAATCAATACACATGCGCATAAAACCATCCTTCTTCTTCACAAACAACATTGGTGCACCCCAAGGTGACACACTAGGCCGAATGAACCCCTTATCTAGGAGTTCTTGAAGCTGCTCTTTCAATTCCTTCAACTCCACCGGTGCCATACGATAAGGTGGAGTAGAGATAGGCTGGGTGCCTGGCACCGAGTCAATACCAAAATCAATGTCCCTGTCAGGTGGCATGCCTGGCAATTCTGCAGGGAACACGTCCAGAAAATCACGGACCACAGGAACAGAATCAACAACAGGATCCTCGCCACTAACATCCCTCACAAAATCCAGATACGATAAACATCCCTTCTCAACCATACGCTGAGCCTTCAAGTAAGAAATCACCCTGCTAGGCACATACTCAGTACAACCTCTCCACTCAACACTCGGAACTCCAGGCATAGTCAAGGTCACGGTCTTAGCGTGACAATCAAGAATAACATGGCATGGAGATAGTCAATCCATGCCCAGTATCACATCAAAATCAACCATGCTGAGTAACAATAGGTCCAGTCGGGTCTCCAAACCCCCAATAGATATCACACACGACCGATACACACGGTCTATAATAATAATAGTATCACCCACCTGAGTTGACATATGAACAGATGTAACTAAAGACTCACGGGGCATATCCAGGAGATGTGCAAAATAAGATGAGACATATGAATATGTAGAACCAGGGTCAAATAGGGCTAAAGCATCTCGGTGACAGACTGATATAATACATGTGATCACTGCATCGGAGGCCATAGCATCTGGCCTGGCTGGAAGTGCATAGATACGGGCCTGACCTCCACCTGCTCGACCTCCCCCTCTAGGGCGGCCTCTAGCTGAATGACTCCCACCACTAGCTGCCTGGGTGGGTGGTGAAGTAACTGGAGCTGAAGTCGAAGGCTAGCTCCTCAACTGAGATGGACCTCCAAGAAGATGAGGGCACTGCCTCCTCATATGCCCGAGCTCTCCGCACTCATAACAACTCCCTAGAGCTGGAGGCAGGGAGTGAAAGGAACCCCTGGCACCAAAATGGCCACTAGAAGAACCATGCATAGAGGAACCCTGAAATGATGGTGCTCGAGCTGCACTCTGGTCTGGAAGGGCACCGAATGAGGAACGACCCAGCTAAGAACTGCAGGGACCATGCCCCGAAGATGCACCACTATAGGCTGGGCAGCCTGGTTGAGGAGGCCTGAATGAACGACCTCTACCATGCTGAAACTGTCCTCTGGAAGGAGCACCACTAGAACTACCAAATCCACGAGGCCTCTTTGCCTCCCTCTCCTCTCTCTCTTGGCAGCAACTGACTCAATAATCGAGTAATATCAACAACCTGCTCAAAGGTAGCACCTGATACCCTCTCCTGAGTCATCAAAAGGAGGATATGATAAGTGAGGCCATCCACGAACCTCCTAATCCTCTCCCTATCAGTAGGGACCAACTCGGTGGCATGACAGGCCAACTCTGAAAACCGCATCTCATACTGCGTCACTGATAGCTCCCCCTAATGCAGCTGCTCAAACTGCCTGCGCTGCTCCTCCCTGTGAGACTGGGGAACATACTTCTTCAAGAAGATAGTGGAGAATTGCTGCCAGGTAAGGGGTGCTGCACCAACAAGCCTACGCCTTTCGAAAGACTCCCACCAAGTAAAAGCAGCCCCAGAAAATTGAAAAGTAGCAAACAAGACCCCATTGGTCTCCAGAATCCCAGCAGTACGAAGCATCCTCTGACACTTATCCAGAAAACCCTGGGCATCCTCGCCCTCAGCACCACTGAATGTCGGAGGTTGAAGTCTACTAAATCTCTCCAGCCTACGCTGCTCATCATCTGGCATAGCTGGAACCACGAAGTCCTGAACTGGAGCAACCGGCTGGGGTGGAACTTCCCCCGGTGTCTGAAGGACCTAAGTACCCTGCTCAGGTGTCCGGGCAGCTGGAGTCTAAGTGCCTCCCCCGGCCTAAGATGTAGCGGCAGTAGTAGATACAGCAACCGCCTGAGCAAGGCTGGTATATACGGTCAAGATCTGAGCCAGGGACTCCTGAAGACCCGGAGTAACAATGGGCACCGCCGGTGCCTGAGCCTGTCCCGCTGGAATATCCGCGGCAGGAACCTGATCCTGAATAATAGTGGGATCCACTGGTACTGCCCCTGCTGCTGTGCGGGCTGGTCCCCAACCTCTACCACAGCCTCAACCGTGGCCTCGACCTCTCACTGGTCTAGCTGGTGTCTGTTCACCCTGATCGGTAGCACGTGTCCTCACCATCTGTGAGAGAATGAAACAACAGAAGTTTAGATTTCAATAATCAATAGAATGGCACGACATAATTCAAGAAAATGAGATTTTTCCTAAAGGTTCTGTAGCCACTCGAAGATAAGTAATTCATTCAGACGTCTCTATGCTGATCCGCAATACTCTACTAAACCTTCTCATGACCGTTGAGTCCTATGCAACCTAGTTCTCTGATACCAACTGTCACAAACCCAAACGTATATATGCCGTGATGGCGCCTATCATGAAGCTAGTCCAGCCAACTACTGAGAGTAACACACAAAACCGCCCGTTTAATATTGCAAGTCAAAGTTATTCATTTAAGGTTCCTGTTTTTAAAGATATAATCAACAGCAGTAATACCACAGAAATCAAATCTAAGCACAACCCAACACCCGGATACAACTTTCATGAGCATCTAAAGATATAAAGACAATATCTGATAACAAGTACCTATTAGTAATATCTGTAGAATAATAGAAATCTACGAGCTAAGAAAGGGAAAGAAGGCCAGCTGGGGGCGCCAAACAGCTACCTCTAACCTCGAGCAAACTCCAAGCAAAGTAGAAATCAGCTAACGCTCAGATCTGGTACATGGATTTGCACACAAAGGTGCAGAAAGTAACGTGAGTACGCCAACTCAGTAAGTAACTAAGGACTTGAGTGCAGTGACGAGCATTTAAAAGTGATAGTTTCATAAAAATGTGTGCCAGTGAAAACAAATAGAGTAATCCAAAAGACTACTTTTACCAAATACTTTACAAATTCCAGTTCCCCTTCTAACTTGCATAAAACATTAACTCAACGTCTATTAAAGAGACTAAGTGTAAAATGAGTGAAAAATAATGATCTCACAATTTATAACCTCTCGGGCACAATTTCACTCATACGTAATATCTCTCATTCACTTGTGACTCCTCTATCAATACTCGATACTCACACTCAACACTCTCACTCAATAGGTACCATGTATTCACACAAACTGCTGCAGCATGCAGCCCTATCCTAATAACATATGTATATGTTGCGGCGTGCAACCCGATCGAAATAATATATATATGTATATATGATGCAGCATGCAGCCCGATCCAAATAACATATGTATATACTGCGGCGTGCAGCCCGATCCAAATAATAGTCGACTGCGCTCACTTGGGGTGTACAGACTCTTGGAGGGGCTCCTACAGCCCAAGCGCTATATTGCTGCGGCGTGCGCCCGATCCAATATGTTTGTATATATATATATATATATATATATATATATATATATATATGCTGCGGTGCGCAGCCCGATCCATATAATATCTATGTATGCTGAGGCATGCAACCCGATCCATAACTATCCTCACAAACTCGGCTCTCGGCCTCACAAGTCATCCTCTCAAGCCACTCGGGCAACTCATCTCAACATCACGCGACTTAGCCCCAAATACCTCACAGTATTCTAAAACATTGTGATAATAGTGAAATAGCAACAAGTAATAAACATGACTGAGTTCACAAATATTTCTATCAAAAATATTGTGAGAATAGTGTAAAAATAATACCCCTTCGGGGTCTAAACAGATCGACAAAAGGCCCCAAACGTGGCATACTGCCCATAATATCATATAAACCCTAAGAATACAGGACATCTTATGATTTCAAATCAAATACGCGGCATAATAGTCGCCACGGGACGGACCAAGCCACAATCCCTACCGGTGCACGCCCACACGCTCGTCACCCAGCATGTGCGTCACCTCATTTACCAAAAACAAAGTGAAATATCGGGGTTTCATACCCTCACGTCTAGAGTTACAATCGTTACTTACCTCAAACCGGCCCGAAAACTACTCCGTGATGATCTTGCCCCTCGAAACGGCTCCCAAATTCTCCGAGTCTATCAAAATCAGATAAATAACATTAAAATATGCTAGGAAGATGAAACCCACGAAAATTATCACCATTTGGCAAAAATCCCGAAATTGGTCAAGCCCAGCCCCCAGGCCCAAATCTCGGAATTTAATAAAAATAATAAAAATAGAATCTTCATTCACTCACGAGTCTACCCATATCAAATTTACCAAAATACGACCTCAATTGCTCACTCAAATCATTAAAATAAATTCCCAATTTTTCCTCCCAATT
The DNA here is from genome assembly GCA_005239505.1 of Nicotiana paniculata. Classification (NCBI taxonomy): domain Eukaryota; kingdom Viridiplantae; phylum Streptophyta; class Magnoliopsida; order Solanales; family Solanaceae; genus Nicotiana; species Nicotiana paniculata. Next base: position 72,681 of record ML342515.1, on the reverse strand, counting down.
TCCCCCAATTTCCACTTTAATTCCTCAAATTACATGGTAAAAATCAAGGCTAAATCATGAAATTAACCCAAATGTGATTGAAGAACACTTACCTCAAGAACTCCACTGAAAATATCCTCCAAATCCTCCTTCTCCCGAGCGCTCTAATGGTATTTTGAGTTATGGCCTATAACCCTCGTTTTTGAAACTTAAACTTTCTGCCCAACTATTTCCTTCATCGCGATCGCGGAATTTTCCTCGCGATCCCGAAGCAAAAAAATGGACTGGCCCACAACTTACCTTATGCGATCGTCGAAACACACACGCGATCGCGGATAACAAGCTCCCAAAGCAACACGAACACGACCCTTACTACGCGATCGCGTAAAGAAATTCCTTCCCCTCACGACTGCTCCAAATCCTTCTTCGCAAACGCGACCTCACCCATGCATTTGCGACAGCCAACTGGACAGACCATCGCGATCGAGACCCTTATTGGCGATCGCATAGAACAATTTGCCAGTTTCCCTCAACAGACATACGCGGTCGCAGCCTCACTCTTGCGATCGCGTAGAAGGAAACCAACAACAGAAAATGTAGCAGCAACAGTAGTCTCTTTAAATCCAAACACACTCCGATAACCACCCGAAACTCACCCGAGGCCCTCGAGACCTCAACCAAATATGCCAACATATCCTATAACCTCATTCAAACTTAGTCGAGCCTTAAAAATACCAAAAACAACGCAAAACACCAAAATCACATCAAATTCAAGCCTATGAACTTTGAAATTCCTAAGTTCCACCAAGCATGCCGAAACCATCCAAAACACATCCGATTGACCTGAAAATTTGCACACATATCCAAAATGACATAACAAACCTGCTCCAACTTACGGCATTCTATTCTGACCTCGATAGCCTATTTTGCACTGCCAACCGAAAATTGCCAAAAGCCAACTTTCGCCAATTCAAGCCTAATTCTACACTGGACATCAAAACCTCATTCCGAACACACTCCTAATTCTCAAATCACCTAAAGAATCTATCTGAGCCATAAAAGCCACAATCCGAGGTCGTCTACCAATAAGTCAACTCCCCGTTGACTTTTTCAACTATTAAGCCAACTTAAGAGACTAAGTGTCTCAATTCTCAATACGATCACTCCGAACCCGAACCAACCGACCCCAACACATCATAAACAGTAAATAATGCATAAAAAGGAAGAAACAGGAATAACTGTGCAAATTCTAAGGAACAACCGGCCGGGTCGTTACATCATTCAGACTCATCCGTCTTAAAATAACGTCTAACAAAATATCCTTATATTATTGTGTATAATTTAAAATATATTAGAAAGTAGTAATAATAATAACTATATAAAATTATATTTTAAACTTTCTACAAAAATGTTCCACTCAATATAATTACCATATCAAAATGTATCTAACGGTATCAAGGTTTTTAAACTTACGGGGTCTTATAGTGACAAATCCTCTTTAGAAAAGTACAGACTGTAACATCCTTCTCCCCTTTAGAAACATTCGTCCTCGAATGTTAACTCTTTGAGATTTTCAAAACTTTCGCTAGAGTCTCCTGTATATAGTAACTAAAACTCAACCTTTATTTGAGCTCTGCACTACTCACAACCTTTTGTACTTGAGTATCTCGTATCTTCTTCACCTTTACCTTACTTACCCTTCAATATCGCATCGAATTTTCTATTTATTACATAACCTCCTTCCACATAGGCAAAAACTACGCCTTAAAGCTCTACTGTCACGACCTGATTTCCCCTCTAAAAGCATCGTGACGGCAACTAGTCTCTACGACTAGGTAAGCCTAATTGTGGAAACACATATTAAATAAAAACTATAGAAAGAAAGATGAAATAAGTGAGTCTACTATGAAACATCGCCACTTGGCACATACAAAATACAACTTTCCCAAAACCCGGAATATCACTTAAGTCACAAGCTCTGTCTCAAAATAGCTCTATACAACGAGAGGGAATTTACATGAAAAAGAAATCTATCTAAATCTGGAGTGGAAGGTGAATCGAAGGAAATCTGCGGACGCGGTAGAATTACCTTTCGGTCTCCTAAAAGCTACTACTCAGACCCCTAGCAACGAAACTGAGCGTTGGTACCTGGATTTGCACACGAAAAACATGTGCAGGAAAGGGAATGAGTACACCACAAATTGATACCCAATAAGTGCCAAGCCTAACCCCAGTCAAGTAGTGACGAGGTCTGGTTAAGGCTCTACTGGATTTTTATAGTAAAACAATATAAAAATATGAACAGAGAGATATAATAAGCTAAGGCAAATCAGTAGGAACAATGAGCTAAAAGAAAATAATAACAGGGAGCCCTCGGCTCCGCACAACATATATCACATTAACGAGTATGCAATGCAGTACAGGGGGAAAGCTGCTGAAATCTCGTATGTAGTCCCAATTTAAATATGCAATGCAGTACAGGGGGAAAGCTCCTGGAATCTCGTCCGTAGTCCCAATTTAAATATGCTATGTAGTACAGGGGGAAAGCTCCCGGAATCTCTTCAGTAGTCCCAATTTAAATATGCAATGCAGTATAGGGGGAAAGCTCCCAGAATCTCGTCTCTAGTCCCAATTTAAATATGCAATGCAGTACAAATACCGAATACAATTTTTGTTTAAAATAGTTCAGGAAAAATCACAGGCAAAATATTGATAAAACTACCTAAACATGGTACACATAGTAATAACTAGGGAAAATTCAAGTAAAACAGGTAGGCATGCTATTTCCTAATCTAAACTACATAATCGATACATGAATCAGTAAAATAGGAGTGAAATGATTTGAGTCATGGAGGGAAAAACGGAGTTTTAGAAACAATGGCCCGTGCACGTACTCGTCACCCCACGCACACGGCGCCCAAACAACATAGAACAGTATTAAAATAGCCTAGGGGAAGTCCCCAACACAGAGTTAGGCAAGCCACTTACCTCGACTGCGCTACTCAACTCAAAATCACACTCTTGCCACGAGTATCCGACTCCGAATGGCCCAAATCTATTCAATTTGATTGCATAATGTAAATATCACTTTAAGGAATTAAAATAGCCAATAAGTTCGAAGCTAATACGCAAAATTAGGATAATCGCCCAAAAATTCCCCCGAGCCCACGTCTCAGAATCGAGTGAAAGTTACAAATTTAGAACACCCATTCACTCACGAACTCACTCAAACAAGAATCATCGAAAATCGACGACAAAATCCTATTAAATTCTCGGCTTTCCTAATTGGGGAAACTTTTTCCCATTTGCATGATTTTTCACCTAAATCCCTTAATTGCATGGAAGACATGGCTATAGATTAATGATATACAAAGGAAATAGAGTTAGGAATTGTTACCTATGAAGCTTTTCCTCAAAATTCACTCCAAATCGCCTACACCCGAGCTCCAAATGATTTTCGAAGTTAAGAAATTCAAGCCCTCGAATCTGATATAACTGCCCAGCGATTTCTGCACTTGCGCCTCTTGGACCGCACCTGCAGAAAATCCATCGCAGGTGCGAAAACCCACTAAAAGGCCAGGGGCCGCACCTGCGGTCAATTGGACACATCTGCGGCTCCGAACCTGCGGAATCTTAACTGAACCTACGAGACTATTTGACTTGACCAAGTCTGCACCTGTGAGCCTCTCTTCCACACCTGCGAAAAATCCATCGTAGGTGCGAGACACCATAACTAGAAATGGTTCAGTTGTTTCCCAAATTTCGAAATCACCCGTTGAGCATCTGAAACATCCCCGAGGCCCCCGAGACCTCAACCAAACTTACCAACCAATCCTAATACCTTATCCAAACTTAGTAGAACCTCTAAAACACATCACATAACACCAAAATCACCAATTATACATGGATTCAAGTCTAAGAACTTATGAAATTTCCAAAATCTACAACCGATGTCGAAACACATCAAAACTAGTCCGAATGATCTCAAATTTTACACACAGGTCACAAATGATACAACGGACCTACATCCCCTCTCGAAATTCCATTCCGAGCCCGATATCAAAATTCCACCTATCGGCCGAAATCGCCGAAATTCTAACTTTCGTCAATTCAAGCCTAATTCTACCACACACCTCGAAAGCACATTCCGGACACGCTCCTAACTCCGAAATCACCTAACGGAGCTAACGGAGTTGACGGAATCCCATTCCGCACCCGACTTCCCACAGTTCCAACCACGGTCCGATTTTTAAAGCTTAAACTCACATATAAGGACTATGTGTCAAAAAACTCTCTGAATTTCACCACTCAATGTTCCAAACAAGTCCCAAAATTAGAAATAGACATGGGGGAAATAGTTATTAGGGGATCGGGGCGCTAACTCTCAAAATGACCTACCGGGTCGTTACATTCACCCCCTCTAAAGAAAATTGTTCATCCTCGAACGAGTATAGAGACATACCTGAAGTTGTTAAACGATGAGGGTACTGACTGTGCAGATCCTACTCGGTCTCCTAAGTCGCCTCCTCGACCGTCTGACCCCTCCACTGAACCTTCACTGACGCAATATCCTTTGACCTGAGCTTTCTGACATGTCTATCCAATATAGCTACTGGCTCCTCAACATATGATAAATCCTTGTCCAACTGGGCCGAACTGAAATCCAAAACATGAGTCGGGTCACTGTGATACTCGGGAGCATGGAGACGTGGAATACCGGANCATATGATAAATCCTTGTCCAACTGGACTGAACTGAAATCCAAAACATGAGTCGGGTCACCGTGATACTTCCGGAGCATGGAGACGTGGAATACCGGATGAACTCCTGCTAGGTTGGGAGGCAGGGCTAGCTCATAAGCAACCTTCCCGACACGTCGCAACACCTCAAAAGGGACAATAAATCTCGGACTCAGCTTACCCTTATTCCCGAACCTCATGACGCCTTTCATAGGCGATACCCGAAGTAAAACTCGATCACCAGCCATAAATGCCAAATCACGAACCTTCCGGTCTGCATAACTCTTCTGCCTGGACTGAGCTGCACGAAGTGTCTCCTGAATCACCTTCACCTTGTCCAGGGCATCCTGGACCAAATCTGTACCCAACAATCGGGCCTCGCCCGGCTCAAACCATACCACTGTGGACCGGCATCGTCTACCATACAAATCCTCATACGGCGCCATCTGAATGCTGGACTGGTAGCTGTTATTATAAGAAAACTATGCAAGTGGAAAGTATCGGTCCCATGACCCTCCGAAATCCATCACACAGGCACATAGCATATCCTCAAGAATCTGAATCGTGCGTTCGGGTTGCCCGTCCGTCTGAGGGTGAAAGGTTATACTCAACTCTACCCTGGTGCCTAGCTCCTACTGAACGGCTCTCCAGAACCGTGAAGTGAACCGTGTACCTCTGTCTGAAATGATAGATACTGGAATACTGTGGAGGCCAACAATATCCCTGATATAAATCTCTGCCAACCTCTCGGAGGAGTATGTAGTCAACACCGGAATGAAATGGGCTGACTTAGTCAGCCGATCCACAATCACCCAAATAACATCGAACTTCTTCAAAGTCCGAGGAAGTCCAACCACGAAGTCCATGGTTATCCCCTCCTACTTCCGCTCTGGAAGCTCAATCTGCTGAAGTAACCCTCCCAGTCTCTGATGCTCATATTTGACTTGATGACAGTTGAGACACTTGGCCACAAACTCCACTATATCCTTCTTCATCCTTCTCCACCAATAGTGTTGTCTTAGATCCTGGTACATCTTCACGGTACCCGGATGAATGAAATACCGCGAGCTATGGGCCTCCTCAAGAATCAACTACCGAAGCCCATCCACATTGGGCACACAGATCCGACCCTGCATCCTCATCACACCGTCATCTCCTATAGTCACATCCCTGGCGTCACCTCGCCGAACCCTGTCCTAAAGAACCAGAAGGTGGGGATCATCATACTGGCGCTCTCGAATGCGGTCATAAAGAGAAGATAGAGCCACCACACAAGCTAAAACCCTCCAAGGCTCCGAAAGATTCAACCTCACAAACTGACTGGCTAAGGACTGAATATCTAAGGCTAAGGGCCTCTCAACTGCCGGAAGATATTCCAAACTCTCCGCCCGGTGACTCAAGGCATCGTCCACCACGTTGACCTTCCCCGGATGGTATAATATAGTGATATCATAGTCGTTTAGCAACTCCAACCATCTCCGCTGGCGCAAATTGAGGTCCTTCTGCTTGAATATGTGCTGTAAACTCCGGTGATCAGTGAAAATCTCACAGGGAACACCATATAAATAATGATGCCATATATTCAGGGCGTGAACAATCGCTGCCAACTCGAGATCATGAACTTGATAGTTCTTCTCATGCACCTTCGACTGCCTGGACGCGTAGGCAATCACCCTACCGTCCTGCATCAATACCGCTGTGAGGCCAATCCTCGAAGCATCACAATAGACGGTATAGGACCCCGAACCCATAGGCAATACCAACACTGGAGCTGAAGTCAGGGCTGTCTTGAGCTTCTGAAAGCTCTCCTCACACTCCTTAGTCCACCTGAATGGAGCACCCTTTTGAGTCAACCTGGTCACCGGTGCTGCAATGGATGAAAACCCCTCCACAAAACGACGATAGTACCCAGCCAAACCAAGGAAACTACGAATCTCCGTAGCTGGTGACAGTCTAGGCGAACTCTGCACCCCTCCACCTTCTTTGGATGTACCTTGATCCCATCCCAAGACACTATGTGGCCCAAGAATGCCACTGAGTTAAGCTAGAAATAACATTTAGAGAATTTAGCATACAATCTCCTCCCTCAAAGTCTGAAGCACAGTCCTCAAGTGTTGTTCCTGCTCTTCCTATGATCGGGAATACACCAAGATGTCGTCAATAAACACAATGACGAAGGAATCAAGATAAGGCCGGAACACATTGTACATCAAATGCATAAAAGTTGTTGGGGCATTGGTCAGCCCAAATGACATAACAAGAAACTCATAATGGCCATATCTAGTCCTAAAGGTAGTCTTCGGGATATCCGGCTCCCAAATTTTCAACTGATGATAGCCAGAACGCAAGTCAATCTTGGAGAATACCCTGGAACCCTGTAGTTGGTCGAATAAATCATCAAGGCGAGGCAAATGATACATGTTCTTCACGGTGACCTTGTTCAACTGTCGATAATCAAAACACATGCCCATAAAACCATCATCTTTTTTACAAATAAACCTGGAGCACCACAAGGTGATACACTAGGTCTGATGAAACCCTTATCAAGCAACTCCTGTAACTGCTCCTTCAACTCCTTCAACTTAGGAGGAGCCATACAGTAAGGAGGGGTAGAAATGGGCTGAGTGTCTGGCAACAAATCAATGCGTAAATCAATATCTCTGTCGGGCGGCATACCCGGAAGATCAGTTGAGAATACATCAGGAAAGCCCCTCACTACTGGTACTGACTCAACTGGAGGAGTATCAACACTAAGATCTCTCACATAGGCCAAGTACGCATCACACCCTTCTCAACCATCCACTGAGCCTTAAGAAATGAAATGACCCTGCGGGGAGTATACTCTAAGGTACCTCTCCACTCTAATCTCGGCAAGCCTGGAATAGCCAGCGTCACGGTCTTAGCGTGACAATCAAGAATAGCATAATGGGGCGAAAACCGGTCCATGCCCAAGATAACATCAAAATCTACCATGCTGAGTAATAACAAATCAGCCCTGGTCTCAAAACCACTAAGAGAAATCAAACACGACCGATATACGCGGTCCACAACTAGAGAGTCTCCCACAAGAGTAGATACATAGAAAGGGGAACTCAAAGAATCTCGAGATGTCCCCAGATATGGAGAAAAATAAGAGGACACATATGAATACGTAGAGCCTGGATCAAATAATACTGATGCATCCCTCTGGCAGACAGGGACAATACCTGTGATGACTGAGTCTGAAGCAACAGCCTCGGAACGGGCTAGAAGGGCATAGTATCTAGACTGGCCTCCCCCTATAGGGCGACTTCTACCTCCCCGACCCCCACCTCGAGCTGGATGAGGAGGTGGAGTGGTAGCTGGGGTTGGAAGAATAGTTGGAAGACCCGACGAAGCACGTGGAAGCTGATAAGACTGTGGAGGTGCACCCCTCCTGGCCCTGGGGCAATCTCTAATCAAGTGACGAGTGTCACCACACTCAAAACAACCCCTGTGAGGATGCTGCAGCTGAGACTAAATAGGAGTTGTCCTGCTGGGCTGGCCGGAAATAGCATCAAACTGGAGGCATACGGGATACTGGCGGTGCATAATAGAACTCCTGAGGTCTAGGAGGAGCTGGAATACCGCCGGCTGCTGGAAGGGCTAAATGAACAGGGCGACCCACAAAGCCCCTACCATGACGTGCTGCTGGTGCACGAGCTCCTGAAAAATGGCCAGTCTCTCAAGACCTCTTGGCCTCCCTCTCCTCTCTTTCCTAAGAGAGCATGCCCTCTACTCTCCTGGCAATACTCACTGCCTGCTGGTAAGTGATATCCGTCTCTAACTCTCTGGCCATATTGGTCTGAATACTAGGATGGAGTCCCTCAATGAAGCGGCGAACCCGCTCTCTGACTGTGGCAACCAAGGCTGGTGCATGCCGAGATAACTCACTGAAATGGAATACATACTCCGACACAGTCATAGTACCCTGGCGCAACTGCTCAAACTCTGCGCGCTAAGTATCCCTGAGGATCTGAGGGACATACTCTGGCAAAAACATCTCTGAAAAATAGGTCCAAGTGAGTGAGGATGCCTCATCCGGACTACTCAACTCATAGGCCCGCCACCACTGATATGTCGCTTCCCTCAGCTGGAAAGCGGTGAAAGAAACTCCAGGTCTCTCCACAATTCCCATAGTGCGGAGAATATGATGAAACTCCTCAAGAAATCCCAGAGCGTCATCTAAAGATAATCCGCTAAAAGTAGGTTGGTGGTACTTCTTGTACCTCTCAAATCTGAGCTGCTCGGCCTCAGGAGTCGCTGACCTAGCATCATGCTAAATGGAGCCGCTGGGGGCATCGGAATATACTCCGGGGCCTGATCAACCTGGCCTCTCTGATCAGGAGTGCGGGCTGCGGGAGTCTATGCCCCTCCCCCGACCTGATATGTAGCGGGAGCTATCATAAATAGTCCAGCCTGCGCTAGAGTATTGAACAAGCTCACGAACTGAGCGCAGGTCTCCTGCAAGGCTGTAGTAGCAATAGGGACCTCCTGTGCCGGCTCTCCAACTGGGCTGCCATAGGCTCCTCTGTCGGTGCTCTTCGATGCTCGGGCTGCATCATGCGGTCGTCCTCTACCCCGGCCCTGGCCTCTGATGGCTCTGGCAGGGGGCTCGGGTGCCTGGTCGTCGGTCCTCCCAGAACGGGTCCTCACCATCTGTGGGAAAGAATATAATAGAATTTTAGAATTTTTGATGTCAATAACTCGCACGAAAAGGAAATTAAAGAAATATGATCGTTCTTAACAGTTACATAGCCTTCCAAAGATAGATACAGACGTCTCCGCACAGATCCGTGAGACTCTAATAAATCGACTTGTGACTTGTGACTCCTATGAACCTAGATGCCCTGATACCAACTTGTCACGACCAAATTTCCCATCTGAAGGCATCGTGGCGGCACCTAGTCTCTACGACTAGGTAAGTCTAATTGCGGAAACACATATTAAATAAAAACAATAGAAAGAAAGATGAAATAAATGAGTCTACAATGAAACATCGCCACTTGGCGCATAAAAAATATAACTTTCCCAAAACCCGGAATATTACTTTAGTCACAAGCTCTGTCTCAAAATAGCTCTATAGAACAAGAGGGAATTTACATGAAAAAGAAATATATCTAAATCTGGAGTGGAAGGTGATTCGAGGGACTCTGCGGACGCGGAAGAATTACCTTTCGGTCTCCTAAAAGCTGCTGCTCAGACCTCTAGCCACGGAATTGAGCGTTGGTACCTGGATCTGCACACGAAAAACATGTGTAGGAAAGGGCATGAGTACACCACAAATTGGTACCCAGTAAGTGCCAAGCCTAACCCCAGTCAAGTAGTGACGAGGTCAGGTTAAGGCTCTACTGGATTTTTATAGTAAAACATTATAAAAATATGAACAGAGAGATATAATAAGCTAAGGAAAATCAGTAGGAACAATGAGCTAAAAGAAAATAATAAAAGGGAGCCTTCGGCTCAGCGCCGCATATATCACAGTAACAAGTATGCAATGCAGTACAACGCGAAACCTCCTGGAATCTCGTCCGTAGTCCCAATTTAAATATGCAATGCTGTAGAGGGGGAAAGCTCCCGGAATCTCGTCTGTAGTCCCAATTTAAATATGCAATGCGGTACAAATACCGAATGAATTTTTTTATTTAAAATAGTTCAAGAAAAATCACAAGCAAAATATGGATAAAACTACCTAAACATGGTACACATAGTAATAACTATGGAAAATTCAAGTAAAATAGGTAGGCATGCTATTTCCTAATCTAAACTACATAGTCTATACATGAATCAGTGAAATAGGTGTGAAATTATTTGAGTCATGGAGGGAAAAACAGAGTTTTAGCAACAATGGCCTGTGCACGTACTCGTCACCTCACGCACACGACGCCCAAACAACATAGAACAGTATTAAAATAGCCTAGAGGAAGTCCCCAACACAGATTTAGGCAAGCCACTTACCTCGATTGCGCTACTCAGCTCAAAACCACGCTATTGCCACGAGTATCCGACTCCGAATGGCCCAAATCTACTCAATTCGATTGCATAATGTAAATATCACTTTAAGGAATCAAAATAGCTAATAAGTTCGAAGCTAAGACGCGAAATTAGGATAATCGTCCAAAAAGTCCCCCGGCCCACGTCTCGGAATCGAGTGAAAGTTACAAATTTAGAACACCCATTCACTCATGAAGTCACTCAAACAAGAATAATTGAAAACCGACGACAAAATCCTATTAAATTCTCGGATTTCCTAATTAGCGAAACTTCTTCCCATTTGCACGATTTTTCACCTAAATCCCTTAATTGCATGGAAGAAATGGCTATAGATTAATGATATACAAAGGAAATAGGGTTAGGAATTGTTACCTATGAAGCTATTCCTCAAAACTCACTCCAAATCGCCTACACCCGAGCTCCAAATAATTTTAGAAGTTATGAAATTCAAGACCTCCAATCTGACATAACTGTCCTCTGATTTCTGCACCTGCGCCCTTTGGACCGCACCTACAGTCCCGCACCTTCGGAAAACCCATCACACGTGCGAAAACCCACTAAAAGGCCTGGGCCCGCACCTGCGGTCAATTGGCTGCATCTGCGGCTCCGCACCTGCGTAATCTCAACGTCACATGCGAGACTGGTTGACTTGACCAAGCCCGCACCTCCGAGACTCTCTTCCGCACCTACGTGTCCGCACCTGCATAAAATCCATCGCAAGTGCGAGACACCAGAACCAGAAATGGTTCAACTGTTTCCCAAGTTCTGAAATCACCCGTTGAGCATTCGAAACATCCCCGAGGCCCCCTGGACCTCAACCAAACTTACCAACCAGTCCTAATACCTTATCCAAACTTAGTCGAGCATCCGAAACACATCACATAACACCAAAATCACCAATAATACATGGATTCAAGCCTAAGAACTTATGAAATTTCCAAAATCTACAACCGATGTCGAAACACATCAAAACTAGTCCGAATGACCTCAAATATTACACACAGTTCACAACTGATACAACAGACCTATATCCACTCTCGGAATTCCATTCCAAGCCCGATATCTAAATTCCACCTATCGGTCGAAATCGCCGAAATTCTAACTTTGGCCAATTCAAGCCTAAATCTACTACAGACCTCGAAAGCACATTCCGGACACACTCCGAACTCCGAAATAACCCAACGGATCTAAAAGTGTTGACAAAATCCCATTCCGGACCCGTCTTCCCACAGTTGCAACGACGTTCCGATTTCTAAAGCTTAAACTCACATATAAGGACTATGTGTCCAAAAACTCTTTGAATTTCACAACTCAATGTTCCAACAAGTACCAAAAGCAGAAATAGACATGGGGAAAGCAGTTATTAGGGGATCGGGACGCTAACTCTTAAAATGACCTACCTGGTCGTTACATCTACTATGATACTTGCACCTCTGATGCATACAAAATCTGGCGAAAGCTTCATATAGATTTTTTACGACTCAGCTCTATGGAACGATTTGGAACAAAAGAAGGGTAACATTTTCTAAATTCCCTATAGCCTCTCAATTATAAATGTGGTACGCAACACACCCATAAGTGAGACTTTACTAGGCACAACTTTGTAGACTCCCTAAGGCACGACTCGCTCTGATACCACTTTGTCACACCCCGAACCTGGGGAGGCGTGGCTGGCACCCGATGCCAAACTGGCCAGAGCAAACCACTATGTAACTCATTCATTCTTGTGATCATCATGGTCCAACATGCACACAACTCATAATGTACAATTGTAAGTGGGGAAATATTATATCAATGCATCATTCATAAAACCTGAATACATATGGGCCGTCAAGGCCTCTGACATAATGTACATAATAAACCTGTGTTTACAAAGCCTCTAAGATTATTTGACTTAAAATTGTATAGGGTACCGGCTTACCTATAAGTCTGTAGCAAAACTCTGACACAATGACTTATAGACTCAGCTGCACTCTGAATAAGGTGGAGTCTTACCGATCCTTCGCTGAATGCTGACCTCGTCTACTATGAGGGCTCGTCAAACTGATTACCTATACCTGCAGGCATGAATGCAGTATCCGCAACAAAAGGACGTCAATACGAATAATTTGCTAAGTATGTAAGGCAGAACTAAAATGTAACAGTAAGTCAACATTAATTAAGGACATAGAAGAAACATGGAGTAAAGGACTCAACCTGTAAGTCTGGATAGCTCTGTAAATCATAAAATATTTATAATGTCATGCATATGCATATAAATGTCATGTAATGCATAGGTCTGTACGTACATAACATCATCAAGCCTCTGAGGGCATTCCATCATATCGTCTTGGCCACTGTGGGCAACATCATCAACATATACCAACTGATCAGGTGGTGGAGCGTATATAACGCCGTAACCTTTTCCCATATCCCATATACACATATTTACATATATACGCGTATATAACGCCATATGGTCATGGGTCAGTGTAAATGAATGCAATGCATGAAATGCATAAGAAATACGTTAATAAAATTTTCTCGAAACGCCCTAAAATTAATATGTCTTTCGGATAAACATTATCAAATACGTATTTTTCTAGGACCAATGAACAGAAAATAATAATTCACATGGGGAATCAAGAATATAGACACCCCTAGCATTTATGTTAATAGGGTAATTTATGGAAACCGTGTGTTTGCTCGTTTCTTCTGTACAATTTGAATCATGCCAAAAAGAAGGAAGGGATAGCCTTAACATACCTGAGCCAATTATCTTGACAATCCTTCGAACACACGTCAATTGCGACAAAACGTAACGGTGGATCGAAGTAGGGTAAAATCCGTATGATGTTCTTGAGAAAGATTGTACCATGCTCTCTACAAAAATGTTCAACTCAATATAAATACCATATCAAAATGTATCTAACGGTATCAAGGTTTTTAAACTTACAGGGTCTTCAGGTGACAAATCCTCTTTAGAAAAGTACGGTATGTAACATCCTTCCCCCGTTTAGAAACATTCGAGGATGAACGTTAACTCTTTGAGATTTTCAAAACTTTCGCTAGGGTCTCCTATGTATAGTAACTAAAACTCAACCTCCATCTGAGCTTTGCACTATTCACAACCTTTTGTACTTGAGTATATCGTATCTTCTTCACCTTTACCTTGCTTACCCTTCAATCTCGCATCGTATTTTCTATTTTTTTCATAACCTCACCTCCTTCCACATAAGCGAAAACTATGTCTTAAAGCTCTACTATGATACTTGCACCTCTGGTGCATACAAAATCTAGCGAAAGCTTTATACTGATTTTCTATGACTCAGCTCTATGGCAAGATTTGGAAAAAAATAAGGGTAACATTTCCTAAAGGCCCTATAGCCTCTCAATTATAAATGTGGCCCAACACACACCCATAATTGAGACTCTACTAGGCACAACTTTGTAGACCCTCTAGGGCACAACTCGCTCTGATAGCACTTTGTTACGACCCGAACCTGGGGAGGCGTGGGTGGCTGGCACCCCGGTGCCAAACTGGCTCGAGATAACCACTTTGTAACTCATTCATTCTTGTGATCATCATGGGCCAACATAGACACAACTCATAATGGACAATTTTAAGTGGGAAAATGTTATATCAATGAACCATCATTCATAAAACCTGAATACATATGGGTCGTCAAGGCCTTTGACATAATGTACATAATAAACCTGTGTCTACAAATCCTCTAAGATTATTTGACTTAAAATGGGATAGGGTACCGGCCTACCCATAAGTCAGTAGCTAAACTCTGACACGATGACTTATAGACTCAGCTGCACTCAGAATGAGGTGGAGTCTTACCGATCCTTCGTTGAATGCTGACCTCGTGTACTATGAGAGATCGTCAAACTGATTACCTATACCTGCAGGCATGAATGCAGCGTCCACAACAAAAGTACGTCACTACGAATAATGTACTGAGTATGTAAGGAAAACCTGAAACATAACAGTAAACATTAATTAAGGACATAGAATAAACATAAAGTAAATGACTCAACATGTAAGTCTTGATAGATCTTAAATCATGAAATATTTATAATGTCATGCATATGCATATAAATGTCATGTAATGCATAGGTATGTACGTACATAACATCATCAAGCCTCTGAGGGCATCCCATCATATCGTCTTGGCCACTGTGGGCAACATCATCAACATATACCAACTGGTCAGGTGGTGGTGCGTATATAACGCCGTAACCTTTTTCCATATCCCATATACACATATTTACATAATACGCGTATATAACTCCATCCGGTCATGGGTCAGTGTAAATAAATGCAATGCATAAGAAATACGTTAATAAAATTTTCTCGGAACGCCATAAAAATCCATATGCCTTTCGGATAAACATTATCAAATACGTATTTTTCTGGGACCCACGAACAGAAGATAATGATAATTCACATGGGTAATCAAGAATATAGACACCCCTAGCATTTCTGTGAATAGGGTAATTTATGAAAACCGTGTGTTTGCTCGTTTCTTCTGTACAATTTGAATCATGCCAAAAAGAAGGAATGGATAGCCTTAACATACATGAGCCGTTTCTCTTGACAATCCTTCGAACACACGTCAATTTCGACAACACGTAACGGTGGATCGAATGTGATGACCCAAAAGGGTCATCCCATATATTTTATCTAATTCAGTGTTCCGAGGTCGTGAAAACCTCCTTCTATCTTACCTCGATTTGCGTGTGCATCCTGGGCATGTATCCCGGAAGCCTTTATGTGAAAAAAGCTGATAAAAATGATAATTTTGTATTAAAATTTTGAATAAAGTTGACTTCAGCCAACGTTTTTGGTAAAAGGACTCGGACCCGTGATTTGACAGCCCCGGAGGGTCCGTAGGAAAATATGGTACTTGGGCATATGCCCGAAATCGAATTCCAAGGTCCCAAGTTCGAGAATTGAATTTTTAAAGAAAATTATTTTCTGAAAAATACAAAGGTTTTTCAAAATAAAATTTGAGGTGAAACCTGTGATATAGGACCCGTATTATGGTTTCGAAGCCCGGTATAGGTTCGATATGATTTATATGTCTTATTTGTGAAATTTGGTAAGAAACGAACTTAGTTTGACGTGATTCGGACCTTAAATGCAAAACGTAATGTTTATAGAAGTTTGAAGAATTTTCATGGACTTTTAGTTTAATTCGTCGTGTTAGTGTTGTTTTATGTGGTTTGAAACCTCGAGCGAGTCCGTGTTAGGTTATATGACCTGTATGTGTGGTTGGACGGGGTCCCGGGGTCCTCGGGTACGTTTAGGATGCTCATCGGGTGTTAATATCACTTTGGAGATAGCTGAACCATCGTTGGTTCTGGCGTCTCACACCTGTGATGGACCTTCCGCAGGTGCGGACACGCAGGTGCGTCGAGGAGCTCGCAGGTGCGGACTTATCCCAATCCCCCAATCCTCACAGGAGCGGTGTGTTTTCCGCAGATGCGGATCCGCGGGTGCGGCCATTTGACCGCATGTGCGACCCCGGGCTTTTTAGTGGGTTTTCGCACCTGCAATGGTATTTCCGTAGGTGCACGATAGTAGGTGCGCAACCGCAGGTGCGACCCAGGGGCGCACGTGCGGAATTGTTGGGCAATTATAACAGATCCGAGGGTTTATGTTATTTTCACCATTTTCGAATTGGAGAGCTCGGGAGAGGCAATTTTTGGAGACTTTTTCACCTGGGTAACTTGGGTAAGTGATTTCTATCCATTATAGACCAATTTCCATAATTCCAATCTTAAATCCAACCTTTAATTTCGAAAATTTTGGGTAGAAAATGGGATAAACTTCATAGACCAAATTATTGAGTTTTGATTGGGTTTTTGACCTCCAATTTGAGAGATTTTCACTCGTGAGTGAATGGGTGTCCGGAAAATATAAGCAATCTTGAGGGGCCCGTATGATAGGCTAGGAGTGCTAAAGGACTGGATAAGCAGCTAGATCGATTCCTAACAGTAAGAGGGTTGGCAAATCTTTCCGAGACGTGGGTCCGGGGAACTTTTTGGGCGAATTTCCTAATTTCGCGTATTAGCTTCGGACTTATTAATTATTTTGTTTCCTTGTGATGATATTTACTCTATGCAATCGAATTGCCTAGATTTGGGCCACCCGGAGTTGGGTACTCGTGGCAAGAGCATCGTAATGAGTTTATTACCGCAGTCAAGGTAAGTATCTTGCCTAACCTTGTGTGGGGGAACTACCCCTTAGGATTGAGTCTTCTATGTTGATTGTAGTCCGCGTACGCGAGGTGTCGAGTGTGTACTCGAACTTATTTGCAAATAGATTTCCCTTTAGGGATTTTTGGGTCCTTATGTTCCCCGTATATGAATTGAACTTGTTATATCTGAATTCCTGATTTCTAATCTCATCTCCTCCTATTCAAGTTAGAAGCACTTGCCTTGCACTCTTTGTTTCTTATATGATCTTAATTGACTTAAATGAAGACTTTGTTTTTCCTACCGTTATGCTATGTTTTCCTTCATATGCTGCCTATTTACTGAGCATTGTTCAAACTGAGTTTATTCGGTAAGGCTAATTGTCTAAGTGAGATTGGTTATAGTTGATTCCCTTGCCGGGATGATTTGGTTTCTTGGTTGCGAACTTGAATGTATAGAATAGTTGCTATATTTGTCTTGTCTTCCCCTCACATATTTAAATTGGGACTACAGATAGAGATCCGGGAGCTTTCCCCCTGTACTGCATCACATATTTAAATTGGGACTACGGACAGAGATCAGGGAGCTTTTCCCCTGTACTGCATCACATATTTAGATTGGGACTACGGACAGAGATCTGGGAGATTTCCCCCTGTAATGCATCGCATATTTAAATTGGGACTACGGACAGAGATCTGGGAGCTTTCCCCCTACAATGCATTGCATGACAAATTCTGAGTGGCGGACTGAGTTCCGGTAGTTTTATGATTGAGGAGATTTGAATCAAAAGATATAAATATATATTGAAAAATATAGTTGAAAAGCAATTATCTCCAGGAAAAGTTATGTCTAAAGGACTTCTTTTCGAACGTATATTTGAAAAACATTTGTCTTGCAGAATGATGATATTTGAAAGCGCAGTACTTGGGAAAAAATATTTTGAACATCGCGTATTTTGATGATATTCGAAAGAGAAGTACTTGGGAAAATACATTTTGAACATCACGTGTTTTGATGATATTTGAAAGAGCAGCACTTGGGAAAAATATATTTTGAACATCACGTATTTTGATGATATTTGAAAGAGCAGTACTTGGGAAAAATATATTTTGAACATCACGTGTTTTGATGATATTTGAAAGAGCAATACTTGGGAAAATATATTTTGAACATCACATTTTGATGATACTTGTAAGAGCAGTATTTGGGAAAGTGTATTTGAACACCCCGTATTTGAAGAGACTATGTTATAAAGATTTCTCTTTATAAAAATATATAAATATACATTCAGAGAAAGTATGTTTCAAAGAATAAATTTTCTCTATTCCGAAATGATTATATCTTTAAAGTTTTCAAGTGAACTCACGATTTAAAGGCTTTCACTCGAAAGTTTGACCAGTTTTATTGAGTCATTTACTAAGGCCTGACGTGAATAAACTGATGTAGTGCTGAGTTGCTTGTGTTTTTTTTGTTGGTTTGTAATTCCCGCCATTTGGATTGCATCCTTTCCATTCTCCTTGCGTATTTCTATTATGTTGTTCGTTGATCGTGATTATTGAATTTTTCTTCCGTATTATTCGATCGTATTGTTAATTACATTGAGAAATCTTTAGATAGATATTTTGGTTCTGTCATTTATACATCTATGCCTTTTTACTTATTAGACCGGTGGTGTCTTGACTAGTCCTCGTCACTACTTCACCGAGGTTGGTGTTGATACTTATTGGGCATCGCTGTGGTGTGCTCATACTACACTTCTGCACATTTTTGTGTGCAGCTTCAGGTTATTGTTGTTGGTAGCTGCGAAGATTTTTGCTGAGGAGACTCAAGATAACCTGTTGCTGCGTTCGCAGGCTTCGGAGTCACCTTCCTGTTTTATTTCTATTCAACTATACTTACTTATTCCTAGACAGTTGTACTTAGATTTGATAGGAGATTTTGTAGAGCTTATGACTTGTATTTACCGGGTTTTGGGAAATTGTAAACTCTATCAAGAATTCTATTTCAAAATTTTTAAAATTCCCTTATTATTGTTGTTGTCCAGTTTAAATGTTAGGCTTACCTAGTCCCTAAGACTAGGTTCCATCACGATACCCAACGGAGGGAAATTTGGGTCGTGACAAGTTTGTATCAGAGCTCTAGCTTCATAGGTGCTACGAGTCATAAGCGGGTTTGGTAGAGTCTTGCGGATCGGTACGGAGATGTATGTACTTATCTTCGAGAGGCTACGAGACTATCAGGACAATTTCCCTTCCTTCATTCCTATCGTGCGAGTTCATTAATCTTGAAGTTTGAAATTATCGTCCCATTCTCTCACCGATGGTGAGAGCACGAGCGTCGGTTCCAGATGATGTTACCCCGAAGCAAATGTCACAAGGGTCAGAGGCAGAGGCCAACGAGGAGCACGTGCCGCAGTTAAGATTCCTACCAGAGCAGCCGTTGAGGAGTCGCCAGTAGTCCTAGTTAGGGGACAGGTACTGGGGGTGCCTGTTGCTACCCCGGACTTCAGAAGACCGGAGCGCAGTTTTGAGTACAATTGGTACATCGGCTCAGGCAGGGTTGATTCTAGTGCACCAGTTGCTTCACAGATCAGGGGAGGAGTTCAGACTCTCACCGTCTACACTTCAGAGCAGCGAGATCATATTGGTCAAGTTCCAGTTGTCATGGAAGCGCGGCATGTGGTTTCAGTTCAACCCTTGGTTAGGACAGCAATATCAGAGGTAGAGAACCTTGGGATTTAGAGATACTGGAAGTACCACCTTTCTATCTTTCAGAGGATTGGCGGTGGGTAATGCCCAGGGTTTTCTGGATAGTGTCACTATATTCTTCGTACTTCAGGTATTGTGGAGACGAGCGAGATTGCTTTTGTCCTATCCCAGGTCCAGAGTAGTGGATTGATCAGTGGTGGCGGCATATAAGTTGGGGTAGCCTGGCCGAGTTAGCTTTACTAGCATGGATTCAATTTTCGGAGATGTTTTGAGGGAAGTTTCACCTCAGTTCCGTCGGGATGTACAGCGCATGCAGTTTGAGCAGTTGCGTCAGGGCGCTATGTCACCATTGGAGTACGTCGTCAGATTCAGTGAGTTGGCTAGATATACACCTCACTTGGTTGCTTTAGTTAGGAGGCGAGTCCGTAGATTCATTGAGGGACTCAAGCACGATAGAGAATCTTGGGTCAACCAGTTCAGTTGCATTACCAGCTTCGCATGGGAGCGCTTCAGATACTCATAGGTCTCAGAGGATCTGTATCGTATGTCTTCCAGAGCCACATCGGCAGAGAGATTGTTTTTAGTGTGGAGATGTTAGCCACAGGGTGAGAGATTGTTCCAGGATTCAGGTGGGAGAGTTATAGCAGGGTGTTCAGGTGGATAGAAGGCACCTAAGAGGGGGAGTCCTGACCCGTTGATGTGTTGCATATAGTAGGATAGAGGCCGTCATAACAGATATCATCACCCAGGTATGGCTTGATGTGCTAGAGTGGGGAACCATTGTATTTCACTATAGTCCTGTTGGTCAGGACGAGTTCCCATTATTTGTTGTCTCATTTATGAGTGAGTTTCATGTATTGCACTCTATTGTTGTTCTTGCTCTTGTTGGGAGATTCTATGAGTAGTAGCCGTGTCTATCATTGTTTTATTCATCCTTGCTAGTGGTGAAACTGGAAGTGAGTCCATGTCGTCCTTCGTGGAAAGCTATATGTGATTCTCCTGAGTATTTTGTTTTAGAGCTGTGATTTGATACTCCATTGAGATGTGAGTAAGTGAGCACTATGATTTCTTTAGCCGAGACGAATTAGCGGGAGATCTCTATTGGTATGATATATATTCGACATGTGTTGTAGAGTTGAGGGCGAGACCCTCGTGATTCCTTGTGATTCGATATGTTTGGACCGGGCTGAGTACTGCGGTGGAATTTTTATCAGGATGGCATCCTTGTGATTTGTTCATATGTTTTTCTTCTCTCTTGTTATATTGCTTTTGGTAAGTCGGTATCGATAGAGAGTTATGCCAATGGGCTGGTTTGATAGTACCTTCATATATGCTTCTATCTTTCCTACTCAGCCATTTCGTTATGTGCTTCTTTAGTTCAGTTTGCGGGATGTGTGCCCGGTGGTGTTAGCTGTGACTCGGTGATTCGGATGTCTACTGATGAGGTCTTCATGTTTATTGCATCATTATCGGTATTATACGATTTGGAAACAGAGAGTTCTTCCATATGTGGGACTAACTGCCAATGTTGAGTTGATTTCGGGCAGTTATGGTGATCAAAAGTGCTATTGAGCCTATGTGTGATGTGCTATGTTGTGTGGCCGTGCCTTATGGGCGTAGACCTGAGTTGATGCAGCTGGTTGAGGCTAATGCCGGACATGGATTTAGAATCGGGTCTTTTGGAAATGAGTAAAAAGGTGAGGAATTGAGGTATGAGGCTTATCGATGATGATTAGAAGGCTATATGGCAGTTGTGATGGTGTCATCGGGCTTATGTAGGTTGGGATGACGTGGGATCACCCGCGGGTGTGTGTTGGAAATTCGCAATTAGTGATTCGATGAGTTCAAAGTGAATCTTAGCACGTTCGAGGACAAACGTTTGTTTAAGAGGGGGAGATTGTGATGACCCAAAAGGGTCATCCCGTATATTCTATCTAATTCTATGTTCCGAGGTCGTGAAAACCTCCTTCTATCTCACCTCAATTTGCATGTGCAACTCGGGCGTGTAGCCGGGAAGCCTTTATGTGAAAAAAATTGATAAAAATAATAATTTTGTATTAGAAATTTGAATAAAGTGGATTTCAGTCAATGTTTTTGGTAAACGGACCCGGACCCGTGATTTAACGTTCCCGGAGGGTCCGTAGGAAAATATGGGACTTGGGCGTATGCCCAGAATCGAATTCTGAGGTCCCAAGTCTGAGAATGGAATTTTTAAAGAAAATTGTTTTCTGAAAAATATAAAGGTTTTTGAAAAGGAAATTTGAGGTGAAACCTATGATATAGGACCCGTATTATGGTTTCGAAGCCCGGTATAAGTTCGATATGATTTATATCTGTTATCTGTGAAATTTGGTAAGAAACGAACTTAGTTTGACGTGATTCGGACCTTAAATGCAAAACTTAATGTTTATAGAAGTTTGAAGAATTTTCATGGACTTTTAGTTTAATTCATCGTGTTAGTGTTGTTTTATGTGGTTTGAAACCTCGAGCGAATCCGTGTTAGGTTATATGACATGTGTGTGTGGTTGGACGGGGTCCCCGGGGCCTCGGGTACGTTTAGGATGCTCATCGGGTGTTAATAGCACTTTGGAGACAGCTGAAACCATTGCTGGTTCTGGTGTCTCGCACCTGTGATGGACCTTCCGCAGGTGTGGACACGCAGGTGCGTCGAGGAGCTCGCAGGTGCAGTGTCTTTTCCGCATATGCGGAGCCGCGGGTGCGATCATTTGACCGCAGGTGCGACCCCAGGCTTTTTAGCGGGTTTTCGCACCTGCGAGGGTATTTCCGCAGGTGCGCGACCGTAGGTGCGGACCCAGGGGCGCAGGTGCGGAATTGCTGGGCAATTATATCTGATCTGAGGGTTTATGTTATTTTCACCATTTTCGAATTGGAGAGCTAGGGAGAGGCGATTTTTGGAGACTTTTGCACCTGGGTAACTTGGGTAAGTGATTTCTATCCATTATAGACATATTTCCATGATTCCAATATTAAATCCAACCTTTAATTTCGAAAATTTTGGGTAGAAAATGTGATAAACTTCATAGACCAAATTAATGTGTTTTGATTGGGTTTTTGACCTCCGATTTAAGAGATTTTCATATGTTTAGACTCGTGAGTGAATGGGTGTCTGAAAAATATATTTTTTACCCGATTCCAAGACGTGGGCCTGGGGAACCTTTTGGACGAATTTCCTAATTTTGTGTATTAGCTTCGGACTTATTAATTATTTTGTTTTCTTGTGATGATATTTACTCTATGCAATCGAATTGTCTAGATTTGGGCCACCCGGAGTTGAGTACTCGTGGCAAGAGCAGGGTATTGAGTTGATTAGCGCAGTCAAGGTAAGTATCTTGCCTAACCTTGTGTGGGGGAACTACCCCTTAGGATTGAGTCTTCTATGTTGATTGTAGTCCGCGTACACGAGTTGACGAGTGTGTACTCGAACTTATTTGCAAATAGATTTCCCTTTAGGGATTTTTGGGTCCTTATGTTCCCCGTATATGAATTGAACTTGTTATATAAGAATTTCTGATTTCTAATCTGATCTCCTCCTGTTCAAGTTAGAAGCACTTGCCTAGCACTCCTTGTTTCTTATATGATCTTAATTGACTTAAATGAAGACTTTGTTTTTCCTACCGTTATGTTAAGTCTTCCTTCATATGCTGCCTATTTACTGAGCATTATTCAAACTGAGTTTATTCAGTGAAGCTAATTGTCTAAGTGAGATTGGTTATAGTTGATTCCCTTGCCGGGATGATTTGGTTTCTTGGTTGTGAACTTGAATGTTTAGAATAGTTGCTATATTTTTCTTGTCTTCCCCTCGTTATGTTTTTCTCTCTTTGTGCTTGGTTCTGTCGCATTCTGGTTATTTTTCTCAGTGGTTGCATTGCATATTTAAATTTGGACTACGGACAGAGACCCAGGAGCTTTCCCCTTGTACCGCATCACATATTTAAATTGGGACTATGGACAGAGATCCGGGAGCTTTCCCCCTGTACTGCATCACATATTTAAATTGGGACTACGAACAGAGATCCGAGAGCTTTCCCCCTGTACTGCATCACATATTTAGATTGGGACTACGGATAGAGATCCGGGAGCTTTCCCTCTGTACTGCATCGCATATTTTAATTGGGACTACGGACAGAGATCCGAGAGCTTTCCCCCTGTACTGCATCACATATTTAAATTGGGACTACGAACAGAGATCCGAGAGCTTTCCCCCTGTACTGCATTGCATGACAAATTCTGAGTGGCAGACTGAGTTCCAGTAATTTTATGATTGAGGAGATTTGAATCGAAAGATATAATATATTGAAAAGTATAGCTGAAAAGTAATTATCTCCAGGAAAAGTTATGTCTAAAGGACTTCTTTTCGAAAGTATATTTGAAAAATATTTGTCTTGCAGAATGATGATATTTGAAAGAGCAGTACTTGGGAAAATATATTTTGAACATCACGTGTTTTGATGATATTTGAAAGAGCAGTACTTGGGAAAAATATATTTTGAACATCATGTGTTTTGATAATATTTGAAAGAGCAGTACTTGGGAAAATATATTTTGAACATCACGTATTTTGATGATACTTGAAAGAGAAATATTTGGAAAAGTGTATTTGAACACCCCGTATTTGAAGAAACTATGTTATAAAGATTTCTCTTTATAAAAATATATAAATATACATTCAGAGAAAGTATGTTTCAAAGAAGAAATTTTCTCTATTCCGAAATGATTATATCTTTAATGTTTTCAAGTGAACTCACGATTTAAAGGTTTTCACTCGAAAGTTTGATCAGTTTTATTGAGTCATTTGCTAAGGCCTGCCGTGAATAAATTGATGTAGTGCTGAGTTGCTTGTGTTTTTTTTTGTTGGGTTGTAGTTCCCGCCATTTGGATTGCATCCTTTCCATTCTCCTTGCGTATTTCTATTATGAAGTCCGTTGATCGTGATTATTGAATTTTTCTTCCGTATTATTTGATCATATCGTTAATTACATTGAGAAATCTTTAGATAGGTATTTTGGTTCGGTCATTTGTACATCTATGCCCTTTTACTTATTATACCGGTGGTGTCTTGACTAGTCCTTGCCACTACTTCACCGAGGTTAGTCTTGATACTTACTGGGCACCGCTGTGGTGTGCTCATACTATACTTCTGCACATTTTTGTGTGCAGCTTCAGGTTATTGTTGTTGGTAGCAGCGCAGATTGTTGTTGAGGAGACTCAAGATAACCTGCTGCTGCATTCGCAGGCTTCAGAGTAACCTTCCTGTTTTATTTCTATTCAATTGTACTTACTTATTCCTAGAAAGTTGTACTTAGATTTGATAGGAAGATTTTGTAGAGCTTATGACTTGTATTTACCGGGTTTTGGGAAATTGTAAACTCTGTCAAGAATTCTATTTCAAAATTTTTAAAATTCCTTTATTATTGTTGTTGTCCAGTGTAAATGTTAGGCTTACCTAGTCCCTAAGTCTAGGTGCCATCACGATACCCAACGGAGGGAAATTTGGGTCGGGACATCGAAGTAGGGGAAAATCAGTATGATGTTCTTGAGAAAGATTGTACCATGCTCTATTGGAATTGCAAACCACGTTGCTATAACGCAGTGTAACTTTGTATGAATTTTTTCTCAAAATCCGTTACTTTGCTTAATTCTAATTCAACTATGATCCAACTAACATAGAAACGCAAAAACTCGATAATCTTATTCCCTTGACTATTATGCACACAACCTTGAAATTTCTCTGCCTTCGGTTTTCAGTGTTAAGAATTAAGGGATTTTCATCTATCGCAGCACCTATGACCAGACTGACCCAGAAGGGTGCTCTGTTCAGATGGACCGAGGAGTGTGAGGAGATCTTTCAGAAGCTCAAGACAGCTTTGACTACAGCCCCAGTATTAGTGTTGCTTACAGGTTCAG
Source organism: Nicotiana paniculata (assembly GCA_005239505.1). NCBI lineage: Eukaryota > Viridiplantae > Streptophyta > Magnoliopsida > Solanales > Solanaceae > Nicotiana > Nicotiana paniculata. The sequence continues at coordinate 47,129 of ML342515.1, read as the reverse complement.
GGTCCTACACTGTCTATTGTGATGCCTCGATGATTGTCCTTGTAGCAGTATTAATGTCGGACGGTAGGGTGATTGCCTACGTGTCCAGGCAGTTGAAGGTGCATGAGAAGAATTATCCGGTTTATGACCTCGAGTTAGCAGCTATTGTTCACGCCCTGAAGACCTGGCGTCATTATTTGTACAATGTTCCCTCTGAGATTTATACTGATCATCGGAGTTTGCAGCACTTTTTCAGGCAGAAGGACCTTAATTTACGTCAGTGGAGGTGGTTGGAGCTACTTAAAGACTATGATATCACTATATTATACCACCCGGGGAAGGCCAATGTAGTGGTCGACGCCTTGAGTCACCGGGGGAAGAGTTTGGGGAGCTTGGCACATCTTTCAGCAGTTGAGAGGCCTTTAGCCGTGGATGTTTAGTCTTTATCCAGCCAGTTCGTGAGGTTGAATATTTCAGAGCCTTGTCGGGTATTAGCTTGCGTGGTTGCTCAATCTTCTCTTTATGACCGCATCAGAGAGCATCAGTATAATGATCCCCACCTTCTGGTTCTTCAGGATAGGGTCCGGTGGGGTGATTCCAGGGATGTGACTATAGGTGATGATGGCGTGATGAGGATGCAGGTTCGGATTTTTTTACCCAATGGGGATGGGATTTGGGAGTTAATTCTTGAGGAGTCCCATAGCTTGCGGTACTCCATTCATCCGGGTGCCGCGAAGATGTACTAGGACCTAAGACAGCACTATTGGTGGAAGAGGATGAAAAAGGATATAGTTGGATTTCTGGCCAAGTGTCTCAACTGCCAGCAAGTCAAATATGAACATCAGAGACCAGGAGGATTACTTCAGAGGTTAGAGATCCTCGAGTGGAAATGAGAGAGGGTCACCATGGACTTTGTAGTTGGACTTCCACGGACTTTGACAAAGTTCGATGCTATTTGGGTGATCGTGGATCGGCTGACCAAGTCAACTCATTTCATTCAGGTGCTGACCACTTATTCTTCAAAGAGATTGGCTGAGATCTATATCAGAGAGATCGTCCGCCTTCACGGTATTCCAGTATCTATCATCTCAGATAGAGTTACTCAGTTCACATCACGGTTCTGGAGAGCCGTATAGTAGGAGTTGGGCACCAGGCTGGAGCTTAGCACAGCCTTCCACCCTCAGATGGACGAGCGATCCGAGCGCACGATTCAGATTCTGGAGGATATGCTCTGCGCCTGTCTGATGGAGTTCAAAGGGTCATGGGACCAGTTCTTGCCACTCGTAGAGTTTTCCTACAACAAAAGTTACCAGTCCAGCATTCAGATGGCACCGTATGAGGCTTTGTACGCTAGGCGGTGCCGGTCCCCATTAAGTTTGTTTGAGCCGGGCGAGGCCCGATTGTTGGGTACAGATTTAGTCCAGGATGCCCTGGACATGGTAAAGGTGATTCAGGAGAGACTTCGCACAGCCCAGTCCAGGCAAAAGAGTTATACGGACCAGAAGGTTCGAGATGTCGCATTTATGACTGGTGATTGAGTTTCTCTTCGGGTATCACCTATGAAGGGCGTCATGAGGTTCGAGCAGAAGGGCAAGCTGAGTTCGAGTATCATTGGCCATTTGAGATATTGTGTCGTGTTGGGTAGGTTGTTTATGAGCTTGCCTTACCTCCCAGTCTAGCAGGAGTTCATCCGGTATTCCACGTATCTATGCTCCGGAAGTATCATGGTGATCCGGATCATTTATTGGATTTCAGCTCATTCTAGTTGGACAAGGATCTATCTTATGTCGAGGAGCCATTAGCCATTTTGGATAGGAAAGTCAAAAAGCTCAGGTCAAAGAACATTGCCTCAGTAAAAGTCTAATGCAGGGGTCAGCCGATCGAGGAGGCGACTTAAGAGACCGAGCAGGATATGTTCATCCAACACCCTCATCTTTTCACAGCTTCAGGTATGTCTTTATACTCGTTCGAGGACGAACGATTATTTTAGAGGGGAGGATGCAACGAATCGGCCGGTCGTTTTGAGAGTTAGATCCCTGATCCCCACGTTTGTTTCTGCTATTGGGACTTTCCGGAGTGATAAGCTATGTAATTCGGAGAGTTTTGGGGCACTTAGTCCCTAATTATGAGTTTAAGCCTTAGAAATCGGACCGTATCAGAACTGTGTGAAGACGGATTCGGAATGGAAACCCACCGACTCTGTTAGCTTTGTTGAGTGATTTTGGGGTTAGGAGCGCGTCCAGAATATGTTTTCGAGGTCTGTATTAGATTTACGCTTGAATTGGAGAAAGTTAGATTTTCGGCAATTTCGGCCGATAGGTGAAATTTTGATATCGGACTCGGAATGGAATTTCGGGAGTGGGTGTAGATTTTTGGTGTCATTTGTGACTTGAGTGTCAAATTTGAGGTCATTCGGACTAGTTTTGACGTGTTCCGGCATCATGTGTTGATTTTGAAAGAATGCTAAGTCCTCAGGCTTGAATCCATGCGTAATACTTGTTTTTGGTGTTATGTGATGTGATTTGAAGGCTCGACTAAGTTTGAATGACGTTATGGGACTGGTTGGTGGTTCTGGTTGAGGTCCTGGGGGCCTCGGGTGTGTTTTAGATGCTCAACGGGAAGAATTTTGAACTTAGGCTATTGTTGGTGTTGCTGAACCTATCATTTACGCACCTGTGGAGGTGGAACGCAAGTGCGGTTCCACAGAAGCAAGGGGAGGAGTCGAAGGTATGGTCTTAGTCTTAGTGGTCAGTTCTCGTAGATACAGCTCATGGACCGCAGAAGCGGAACCGCATCTGCGAAAAAAGTGTCGCAGATGCGGAGCTTGAGGAGATTAGTGATTTTCGCAGATGCGGAGCCCAGGCCGTAGAAGCGGGACCGCAGGTGCGGTCCTGAAAGCACAGGTGCGAGCAGCGCTGGCAGAAATAAGAAAAATTGAGGGTTTGAGTTCATAACTTTTAAAATCGATTTGGAGCTCGGGAATAGGCAATTTTGTGAGGATTTTGAAGAGGAGACCAGTAGATTCGGGCCATTTGGAGTTTGGTACTCATGGCAAGAACGTGATTTCGAGTTGATTTGAGCATTCGAGGTAAGTGGCTGGCCTTACTCTGTGTTGGAGACTTCCCCTTAGGTTGTCTTGACATTTATTGTTATGTGGGTGCCGTGTATGTAAGGTGACGAGTACGTACACAGGCCATTATTGCAAAAAATCCCATCCTTCCCTTCCTAAATTATGAACTGTTCTTTATTCTATTAAACGTGCCTTAATGTGTTAATTTGTTTTGCTTAGTTTAGGAAAGCATGCCTACATGTCTAGTTGTCTATTTGATACTATGTGTACCATGATTAGCTAGATTACTGCTTTCCTTACCTGTGATTAGATGAACTATATAAATTGATGTTATTCATGGCATTCATCCTGCATCGCATATTTAAATTGGGACTACGGACGTATTCCAGGAGATCTCCCTGTACTGCCTATTTAAATTGGGACTACAGACGTATTCCGGAGATCCCCATGTACTGCATATTTAAATTGGGACTACGGACGTAATCCGGGAGATCCCCATGTACTGCATATTTAAATTGGGACTACGGACGTATTCTGGGAGATCCCCCTGTACTGCAAAATCATTTGGAACTACGGGACGGTATCCCGGGAGATTCCACTTTGTGATACATTGTGTTGAGCCGAGGACTCTCTTTACTGTAAAACTTTATATTATTTTCTTAAGGCGAAATGTCCTCGTGTCCACTTAAACTTTCTCTCATTTGTAAAGTCGATACACGAACTTACATCCTTCCCATTTGAACACTCAAACTTACGTATTTGATAACTAATAAACATATTTGACCGTTGACCATACACATGTGACAGTGGCAGAGCTGATGTGGACAATGTGTGTGCAAGTCACGTAAATTATGCGCGTGACTACAATAAATTTGAATTAAAAAAATCTAAATCAAAAGAAATATAATATAAATGTAAAATAAAGAACTTATTCCCTTCACCCCTTTCTATTTCTTCTTCCATTTCCCCATTGTTGTCTGCCCCCACCTCCCCCTTCTTTTCTTTCTTCCCCACTCCAATCTTTCCCCGCCTCCTCCTCTTTTTGTTCCAAATCCCGGGCAACACTGGTGGAAAACAACGAAAGGAAATGGATTTTGTCAATTCTTTCTCTAACACTAACTCGATCTCTCTTTTTTGTATCCATCTTAGACTGGAAAACAAATAGAGAAAAGAGAAAGACCATCAGAAAATTGTTGAGAAATTTCACTTACGGGATCTGAATTCTTCTCTCTTTCTGATTTAACCGTTAATGTCCTTCTTTGACATAGTCTCGCCACCTCTCTTGTTGCCTTGACGAAATTTTAGCAAGTACTCGTCTATGACTTGGGTATGAATTTTATGAATTTTAATAGCAGCGAAAGATGGAATGGATTTTATGGAAGTTCATGGCTGATTGAGTCATTTGGTCGGGTGATCGCTGGGATTTCTTCCCGACGATGGCGCTAAAAGAATAGGGAAAGAAGTAAAATAAGGAAGAAATTTGGATAAATTAGTCTTAAAAAAATGGGACCCATCAAATGACACATGTAAAATAATAAATGGTCTTACCATTTGACGTGTTCTTCTTGTCATACAATTGAACTACACGCTCTGACAAAAAGGTTTATTTATAGTCAGTTGGTTGAGTTCAGGTGCTAATATGGGAAAATCAAAATATTATATATCGGTTTTAAAATCTAGTACAAGTTTAAGTGGCAACGAGACCATTTCGCCTTTTCTTAAACTGCTTACTGTAGGCATTACCTATCTTCTGTGTTGTTTTAAATTGATTTATTTAGAAATCCAGTAGAGCCTTAACCTGACCTCGTCACTACTTGACCGGGGTTATGCTTGGCACTTACTGGGTACCAAATGTGGTGTACTTATGCCCTTTCTTGCACATGTATTCGTGTGCAGATCCAGGTACTAACTATCAGCCTCGTGGTTAGTCGTTGCTGCTGATTCTAGGAGACTGCAAGGTATTTCTTCCACGTCCACAAAATCCTCCGAGTCCCCTTCCATTTTATCTTATAGAGATTTTTATTATGTACTTTCCAATTTTTTTTAGAGCTACATGTAATGACCCGGCAGGTCGTTCCGAGAATTTTAGCCCTGTTTTCCATATTTATGCTTTTCATATGTTGCTTAGCCTATTTATGTTGTGTTGGGTCGGTTGGTTCGGGTTCGGAGTGGTCGTGGTGAGAACTGAGACACTTAGTCTTTTAAATTGGCTTAATAGTTGGAAAAGTCAACTAGGAGTTGACTTATTGGTAAACGACCTCGGCATGTAGATTTTATGGCTCGGATAGCTTCGTTAGGTGATTTGGGACTTAGGAGTGTGTTCGGAATGTGGTTTTGATGTCTGGTGTAGAATTTGGCTTGGATTGGCGAAATTGAGTTTTTCGCAATTTCTGGTCGGCAGTGAAAAGTTACCTATCAGGGTCGAAATGGAATTTCAAAAGTTGGAGCAGGTCCGTAGTGTCATTTTGGATGTGTGTGCAAATTTTCAGGTCATTCGGACGTGTTTTGGTTGGTTTCAGCATCATTGGCAGAATTTTGAAATCTCAAAGTTCATAGGCTTGAATCCGATGTGATTTTTGTGTTTTGGTTTTGTTTTGGGTGTTTCGAAGGCTCGACTAAGTTTGAATAAGGTTATGGGACTTGTTTTTGTTTTTGGTTGTGGTTCTGAGGGGCTCAGGATGATTTCGGATAGTCATCGGAGGGATTGAAGTTGGAAAATGCAGCTGAAGAAGCTGTTGGTGCCAGGCTTCTGGTGTGGCCGCAGCTGCAGAAAGGTAGCCGCAGGTGTAACGCCGTAGGTGCAAAAAGGGGTCAGGCTGGAGAAAATTGCAGGTGCGATACAAGGGCCGCACCTGCGGAGCCGCAGGTGCGGGTGATTCACCGCAGGTGTGAGATTTGGGCCTTACGTGGAATTCTGCAGGTGCGCACCTGGAACCGCAGGTGCGGTTTCACTGGGCAGGAAGTATAAATACTTGTCTTCGTGAATTGTTGGCATTTTTCATCACTTTTCATGCGGGTTAAGACATTTTGAGAGCAAATTGAAGAAGGATTTCGAGGGTCTTCTATGGAGGTAAGTTTCTCGAACTAAAAACTCGATTCTATGTTGTTATTTGGTGGATTAGGCTTGGAATTAGTGGATTTAATGGCATAAATTGGGGGTTTAGGGCTTGGGAAATTGAGGCATATAATTAAGGAATTTAGGGGTCAATTGTGGTCGGATTTTGATGCATTTTATATGTGTAGACTCGGGAAAGCATAAGGATTCTTGTGATGCAATTTTTATCGAATTCTCAGACGTGGGTTCGGGGCTCGGGTTTGGCCAATTTCAGGAATTTTGGTTAAAATTGATAGTTTTCGATTGGGCCTTGTTCCTTTAGCGTATATTGACGATGTTAATCTGGTTTTGGTTAGATTCGGAGCAATCGGGAGCCGATTCGAGAGGCAAGAGCATCGCGAATTAGTATTTGGGCTGGGTTGAGGTAAGTAATGACTATAACTCTTGTCCTGAGGGTATGAAACCCGGACTTCGTATTTTCTCACTACTGTTGGAATCGCGCACATGCTGGATGACGAGTGTGTGGCGTGCACTGATTTAGATTTGGACTTGGTCCTTTCCGCGGCAACTATTGAGTTGCGTATTTTTACTCTAAATCATATGTTAAATCGTGTTCTAAAACTATTGCTATATTTGGGTTGTAAGCCATGTTTGGGGCCTTGTGCCGGCTTGCTTAGACCCCTTGGGGGCTTTTTACTGCTATTTCCTCAGTGTTGACTTATGATTTACACTCAGCCATATTATGCTTAACTGTTTTCAAAACTAAGCCTCATTTACACTATTTGAGTTATAAAATGATGTTTTCGGTCGAGTACTCCATTTTACTGATAGCCCGAGGGGCTTACTGAGAGTTTCTGACTGAGTGAGGCCGAGGGCCCGATTGTGAGGATATGAGATGCCACGAGGTGGCTTAACATTAGCGCTTGGGCTGAAGGAGCCCCTTCGGAGTCTGTACACACCCCTAGTGAGCGCAGTTACCAACTGAGTGCGGGTGCCGAGTGCCGAGTGACGAGTGATTGGCAGGCATGAGTGACAATGAGGTTGCCTGAGGGGCTGATACTGAGTGATTGTGAGGTATGCTGAGCGACTGATTCTGAGTGATGATTTTCCCGATGGGCGATTTATGATTCATGTTTTGTCCCGAGGGGCTATTTATGATTTATTTCATTTTACACTAAACTCTTCGGGTATTTTTCTGAAATTGTTGGAAAACACATTTTTCAAAGGATTTTACAGAAGTTGGCTTTTAAAGCATGTTGATTTAATATATACATTGTTGGAAAGAAAGGTTGTGCTTATTGTGAATTGATGATTTGATATTATGTGTTTCTTACTGCTTAGACTTGATTTATTTTCATTACTACTGAGTTAGCATACTCACATTACTCCCTGCACCCATGTGTGCAAATACAGCTACTGGTACCGAGCGCTAGTTTTCTTCCTTCGTGTGGAGCCGGAATTGGGACCTCGAGGTAGCTGTTCAGCGTCCACAACATCTCTTTCCCATTTTCTTGTTTTGTATTTAGTTCCTCGTTCCGAGTCTTGATGTATTATGACGATAGGGTTATATTGTACTACTCGTAGATGCTCATGACGGTTGACTCCAGGTTTTGGGGTAGTGTATAAATTGTTTTATTCATTTTGTTGCTTAACCTTGCTTAAGCGAAAGAAATTTTGTGAAAGATCAGCATAGTTTTGGAAATTATGAAATATTGTGTCACTTTTTAAAATTGGCTAGCCTAGTTCCATGATAGGATCCATCACGGCCGGCTTAGGATTTGGGGTCGTGACAAGCTGGTATTAGAGCCTAGGTTAAATAGGACTCAACAGTCAAGAGCATGTTAGTAGAGTCCTGCGGCTCGGTATGGAGACGTGTGTACCTATCTTCGAGAGGCTGCATAACCCTTAGGAAAAATCTCATTTTTCTTGAATTCTGTCATGCCATTTTGTTGATTCTAGAAATCTAAACTTCTGTTGTTTCATTCTCTCACAGATGGTGAGGACACGCGCTACCGATCAGTGTGACTAGACACCAGCTAGACCAGCGAAAGGTCAAGGTCGCAGTCGAGGCCGTGGTAGAGGAAGGGGACCAGCCCGCAGCTGGGGCACTACCAGAGGGTCCACCTACCATTCAGGATCAGGTTCCCGCCGCAGATATTTCAGCGAGGCAAGCTCAGGCACCGGAGGTGCCTATTGTTATTCCGGGTCTTCAGGAGACCTTGGCTCAGATCTTGACTGTATGTACCACCCTTGCTCAGGCAGTGGTTGCATCTTCTACTACTGCTACTTCTCAGGCTGGGGGAGGCAGTCAGACTCCAGCTCCGCGGACACCTGAGCAGGTTACTCAGGGCCTTCAGACACCGGGGGCTGTTCGAGCCCAGCCGGATGCTCTATTTCAGGACTTCGTGGTTCCATCTATGCCACATGATGAGAAGCATAGGCTGGAGAGATTCAGTAGGCTTCAGCCTCCGACATTCAATGGTGCTGAGGGCGAGGATACCCAGGGTTTTCTAGATAAATATTAGAGGATGCTTCATACAACTGGGATTTTGGAGACCAGTGGGGTCTCGTTTGTTACTTTTTAGTTTTCTGGGGATGCTTTTACTTAGTGGGAGTCCTTCGAGAGGCGTAGGCTTGTTGGTGCAGCACCCTCACCTAGCAGCAGTTCTCCACTATTTTCTTGGAGAAGTATGTACCCCAGTCTCACAGGGAGGAGCAGCGCAGGCAGTCTGAGCAGCTACATCAAGGGGAGCTATCAGTGACACAGTATGAGATGCGGTTTTTAGAGTTGACTCGTCATGCCACCGAGTTGGTCCCTACTGATAGGGAGAGGATTAGGAGGTTTGTGGATGGCCTCACTTATCAGCTCCGCCTTTTGATGACTAGGGAGAGGGTATCAGGTGCTACCTTCGAGCAGGTTGTTGATATTGCTCGAGATATTGAGTCGGCTCGCTGCTAGGAGAGGGACGTAGATCTGGTGATTCTAGCGGTGCTCCTTCCAGGGGGCAGTTTCAGCATGGTAGAGGTCGTTCATTTAGGCCTTTCCAGCCAGTCCGCCCAGCCTATAGTGGTGCATCTTCGGGGCATGGTCCCCGCAGTTCTCAGTCGGGCCATTCTTCATTTGGTGCCCTCCCAGCCCAGAGTGGAGCTCGAGCACCACCAATTCAGGGTTCTTCTATGCATGATTCTTTTAGTGGCCATTCTGGTGCTAGAGGTTTCTTTCAGCCCCCATCTCCAGCTCCAGGGAGTTGTTTTGAGTGCGGAGAGTTGGGCACATGTGGAGACAGTGTCCTCGTCGTTTTGGTGGTTCTTCTAAGTAGAGGGGCCAGCCCTCGACTTCGGCTCTAGTTACTTCACCAACTGCCCAGACAGTTAGGGGTGGGGGCCAGACCGCCAGAGGCCGCCCTAGAGGGGGAGGTCGTGCAAGTGGAGGCCAGGCTCGTATCTATGTACTTCCAGCCAGGCCAAATGCTATGGACTCCGATGCAGTGATCACAGGTATTGTCTTAGTCTGTCGCCGAGATGCTTTGGCTTTATTTGACCCTTGTTCTACCTATTCCTATGTTTCATCATATTTTGCCCATTTTATGGATATGCATCGTGAGTCTATATTTACATCAGTTCATGTGTCGACTCAGGTGGGTGATACTATTGTCGTGGACCGTGTGCATCGGTCATGTGTGATATTTATTGGGGGTCTGGAGACCCGGATGGACCTATTGTTACTTAGCATGGTTGATTTTGATGTGATATTGGGTGTGGATTGGCTATCTCCATGTCATGTTGTTCTTTATTGTCACGCTAAGCCTGTGACCTTAGCTATTCCAGGATTTTCGAGGGTTGAGTGGAGATTTTCTTCCGAGTATGTTCCTAGCAGGGTGATTTCTTACCTGAAGGCTCAGCGTATGGTTAATAAGGGGTGTTTATCGTATTTGACTTTTGTGAGGGATGTCAGTGGTGAGACTCCCGCTATTGATTCGATTCCCGTGGTCCGTTATATTCTGGACGTGTTTCCTGCAGACCTTCCAGGCATGCCGCTTGACAGGGACATTGATTTTGGTATTGACTTGGTGCCAGGCACTCAGCTTATTTCTATTCCACCTTATCGTATGGCACCAGCGGAGCTGAAGGAATTAAAGGAGCATCTTCAGGAACTCCTGAATAAGGGGTTCATTCGGCCTAGTGTGTCATCTTGGGGTGCACCGGTGTTGTTTGTGAAGAAGAATGATGGTTCTATGCGCATGTGTATTGATTATCGGCAGCTGAACAGGGTTACGGTGAAGAACCGGTATCCCTTTCCTCGTATAAATGACTTGTTTGATCAGTTGCAGGGTTCCAGGTATTTTCCAAGATTGGCTTGCGTTCTGTCTATCATCAGTTGAAGATTTGGGGGCCCGACATCCCGAAGACTTCCTTCAGGACTAGATGTGGTCATTACGAGTTTCTGGTTATGTCATTCGGGCTGACCAATTGCCCATCAACCTTTATGCACTTGATGCACAGTGTGTTCCAGCCTTATCTTAATTCTTTCGTCATCGTGTTTATTGACGATATCTTGGTGTATTCCCGGTCTTGGTAGGATCATGAGCAACATTTGAGAGTTGTCCTTCAGACCTTGAGGGAGAATAAGTTGTATGCGAAATTGAAGTGTGAGTTCTGGCTGGATTCAGTAGAGTTCTTGGGACACTTGGTGTCCAGTGAGAGTATTCAGGTTGATCCGAAGAAGATAGAGGCGGTGCAGAGATGGCCTAGACCGTCATCAGCTGCCGAGGTCTGCAGTTTCCTTGGTTTGATAGGGTACCATCGCCGTTTGGTAGAGGGATTTTCATCTAGTGCAGCACCTATGACCAGACTAACCCAGAAGGGTGCTCAGTTCAGGTGGACTGAGGAGTGTGAGGAGAGCTTTCAGAATCTCAAAAGTCATCTTTGACTACAGCTCCGGTATTGGTTTTGCTTACGGGTTCAGGTTCTTATGCAGTTTACTCTGACGCCTCGAGAGTTGAAATTGGGGCGGTTTTGATGCAGGACGGTAGGGTGATTGCCTATACATCCAGACAGTGGAAGGTGCACGAGAAGAACTATCCAGTGCATGATCTTGAGATAGCAGCTATTGTCCACGCCTTGATGATTTGGCGTCATTATTTGTATGGAGTGCATTGTGAGATTTTCACTGATCACTGTAGTTTGCAGCATCTGCTTAAGCAGAAGGACCTGAATTTGCGTCAGAGGAGATGATTGGAGCTCCTCAAGGATTATGACCTCACCATTCTATATCATCTAGGGAAGGCCAATGTAGTGGCCGATGCCCTGAGTCATAGAGCAGAGAGTTTGGGAAGTCTAGCCTACCTTCCAGTAGCAGACGACCTTTAGCACTTGATGTTCAGGCTTTAGAAAGTCAGTTGGTGAGATTGGATCTATCAGAGCCCCCGCGGGTATTGTCTTGTGTAGCCTCCAGGTCTTCTCTTTATGATCAGATTAGAGCACGTCAGTATGATGATCCACGCTTGCTTGTTCTTCAGGACAGGGTCTGTCACGGTGATGGCAGGGATGTGGTTATTGGTGATGATAGGGTCATGTGGATGCAGGGCCGTATTTGCGTGCCCAATGTGGATGGGCTCCGAGAGTTGATTCTAGTAGAGGCCCATAGTTCGCGGTATTCCATCCATCCGGGTGCCGTGAAGATGTACCAGGATCTGAGACAACACTATTGGTGGAGGCGGATGAAGAGGGATATTTTTGAGTTCGTGGCTCGGTGTCTCAACTATCAGCAGGTCAAGTATGAGCACCAGAGACCGGGTGGATTGCTTCAGAGATTAGATATTATTCTGGAGTGAAAGTGGGAGCGAATCACCATGGACTTTGTAGTTGGGCCGCCACGGACTTCTAGGAGGTTTGACGTTATATGGGTTATTTTGGATGGGCTGACCAAGTCCGCACACTTCATTCTTGTTGGCACTACTTATTCTTCGGAGCGGTTAGCTGAGATTTATATCAGGCAGATTGTCCGATTGCATGGGGTTCCAGTTTCTATCATTTTCGACAGAGGTACTTAGTTTTGGAGGGCCGTGTAGAGGGAGTTAGGTACTCAGGTTGAGTTGAGCACATCATTTAATCCTCATACCGACGGGCACTCGGAGAATACTATTCAGATTCTGGAGGACATGTTGTGTGCGTGTGTCATTGACTTCAGGAGTTCATGGGACCAATTTCTGCCACTCGTGGAGTTTGCATATAATAATCGTTATCAGTCAAGTATCCAGATGGCTCCGTATGAGGCTTTATATGGTAGGAGGTGTAGATCTCCGGTTGGTTGGTTTGAGCCGCGCGAGGCTAGGCTATTGGGAACAGACTTGGTTCAGGATGCGTTGGGTAAGGTGAAGTTGATTCATGAGCGGCTTCGAACGGTGTAGTCTAGGCAGAAGAGTTATGCAGACCGTAAGTTCCGAGATATGCCTTTCATAGCTGGGGAGAAGGTGCTGCTAAAGGTGTCACCCATGAAGGGTGTTATGAGGTTCGGGAAGAGGGGAAAGTTGAGCCCCCGGTTTATTGGGCCATTTAAGGTGCTTCAGAGGATTGGAGAGGTGGCTTATAGACTTGCCTTACCACCCAGCTTATCGAGTATTCAGCCGATGTTCCATGTTTTGATGCTCCGGAAGTATGTTGGTGACCCGTCTCATGTTTTGGACTTCAGCACGGTTCAGCTCAAGGGTGATATGTCATATGAGGTAGAGCCAGTGGCTATTTTGGGTCGTCAGGTCAGAAAGCTGAGGTCTAAGGATATAGCTTCAGTGAAGGTTCAGTGGAAACGACAACCGATGGGGTATTCCACCTGGGAGACCGAGCGAGAGATACGGAGAAGATATCCTCACTTATTTGATACTCCAGGTATGTTTCTAGACCCGTTCGAGGACGAACGTTTATTTAAGAGGGGGAGGATGTAATGACCTGGCCGGTCGTTCCGAGATTTTTAGCCCCATTTTACCTATTTATGCTTTATCATATATTGATTAGCCTATTTATGTTGTATTGGTTCGGTTGGTTCGGGTTCAGAGTGGTCCTGGTGGGAACTGAGACACTTAGTCTCTTAAATTGGCTTAATAGTTGGAAAAGTCAACTGGGAGTTGACTTATTGTTAAACGACCTAGTAATGTAGATTTTATCGCTCGGATAGCTTCGTTAGGTGATTTGGGACTTAGGAGTGTGTTCGGAATGTGGTTTTGATGTCCAGTGTAGAATTTGGCTAGAATTGGCGAAATTGGGTTCTTGGCGATTTCTGGTCGGCAGTCAAAACTTGGCTATCGGGGTCGAAATGGAATTTTAAAAGTTGGAGCAGGTTCGTAGTGTCATTTTGGACGTGTGTGCAAATTTTTAGGTCATTCGGACGTGTTTTGGTTGGTTTCGGCATCATTGGCGGAATTTAGAAATCTCAAAGTTCATAGGCTTGAATCCAATGTGATTTTTGCGTCTTGGCATTGTTTTGGGTGTTTCGAAGGCTCGACTAAGTTTGAATAAGGTTATGGGACTTGTTTGTCTTTTTTATTGTTGTCTTGAGGGGCTCGGGATGATCGGATAGTCATCAGAGGGATTGAAGTTGGAAAATGCAGCTGAAGAAGTTGTTGGTGCCAGGCTTCTGGTGTGGCCGCACCTGCGGAAGGGTAGTCGCAGGTGCGACGCCGGAGGTGCAGGGTGTCTTGCGCAGGTGAGAAAAGGGTTCAGGCTGGAGAAGGTCGCGGGTGCAAGACATGGGCCGCACATGCGGAGCCGCAAGTGCGGGCGATTCACCGCAGGTGCGAGATTTGGGCCTTAAGTGGAATTCCGCAGATGCGCACCTAGGACCGCAAGTGCGGAGCAAAGGCCGCAGTTGGGGTTTCACTGGGAAGGAAGTATAAATAATTGCCTCCGCAAATTTTTTGCATTTTTCATAACTTTTGCATGCGGGTTGAGACATTTTGGGAGCAAATTGAAGAAGGATTTCAAGGGTCTTCTATGGAGGTAAGTTTCTCGAACTAAAAACTCGATTCTATGTTGTTATTTGGCCTATTAGGCTTGGAATTAGTGGATTTAATGGCATAAATTGGGGTTTAGGGCTTGCGAAATTGAGACTTATAATTAAGGAATTTAGGGGTCAATTGTGGTCAAATTTTGATGCATTTTATATGTGTAGACTCGGGAAAGGATAAGGATTCTTGTGATGCAATTTTTATCGAATTTCGAGACGTGGACCTGGGGCCCAGGTTTGGCCAATTTCGGGAATTTTGGTCAAAATTGATAGTTTTCAATTGCGCCTTGTTCCTTTAGTGTATATTGATGATGTTAATCTGGTTTTTGGTTAGATTTGGAGCAATCGGGAGCCGATTCGAGAGGCAAGAGCATCGCGGATTAGTATTTGGGCCTGGTTGAGGTAAGTAATGACTATAAATCTTGTCCTGAGGGGATGAAACCCCGGACTTCGTATTTTCTCACTACTATTGGAATCGCGCACATGCCGGATGACGAGTGTGTGGCGTGCACTGATTTAGATTTGGACTTAGTCCTTTCCGCGACAACTATTGAGTTGCGTTTTTTAACTCTAAATCATATGTTAAATCTTGTCCTAAAACTATTACTATATTTGGGGCCTTGCGCCGACTTGTTTAGACCCATTGGGGGATTTTTACTGCTATTTCCTCACTGTGTTGACTTATGATTTACACTCAGTCATATTATGCTTAACTGTTTTCAAAACTCAGCCTCATTTACACTATTTGAGTTATAAAATAATATTTTGGGTCGAGTACCCCATTTTACTGATAGCCCGAGGGGCTTACTAAGAGTTTCTGACTGAGTGGGTCCGAGGGCCTGATTGTGAAGATATGAGATTCCATGAGGTGGCTTGATATTAGCACTTGGGCTGAAGGAGCCCCTCTGGAGACTATACACACCCCCAGTGAGCGCAGGTACCTACTGAGTACGAGTGCCGAGTGACGAGTGATTGGGAGGCATGAGTGACAGTGAGGTTGCCCGAGGGGATGATACTGAGTGATTGTGAGGTATGATGACCGACTGATTCTGAGTGATGATTTGCCCGAGGGGCGATTTATGATTCAAGTTTTGGCCCGAGGGGCTATTTATGATTTATTTCATTTTACACTAAACTCTTCGGGTATTTTTCTGAAATTGTTGGAAAACACATTTTTCAAAGGATTTTACTGAAGTTGGCTTTTAAAGCATGTTGATTTAATATATACACTGTTGGAAAGAAAGGTTGTGCTTATTGTGAATTGATGATTTGATCTTATGTGTTTCTTACTGCTTAGACTTGATTCATTTTCATTACTACTGAGTTAGAATACTCACATTACTCCCTGCACCCCTGTGTGCAGATACAGGTGTTGGTACCGAGCGCTAGTTTTCTTCCTTCGTGTGGAACCGGAATTGGGACCTCGAGGTATCTGTTCAGCGTCCAAAGCATCTCTTTCCCATTTTCTTGTTTTGTATTTAGTTCCTCGTGCCGAGTCTTGATGTATTATGACTGTAGGGTTATATTGTACTACTCGTAGATGCTCATGACGGTTGACTGTAGGTTTTGGGGCAGTGTATAAATTGTTTTATTCATTTTGTTGCTTAAAACTGCTTAAGTGAAAGAAATTTGTGAAAGATCCGTATAGTTTTGGAAATTATGAAATATTATGTCACTTTTTAAAATTGGCTAGCCCAGTTCAATGATAGGATCCATCATGGCCGGCTTAGGATTTGGGGTTGTGACAAGCTGGTATCCGAGCCTAGGTTACATAGGACTCAACGGTCATGACAGGTTTAGTAGAATCTGGTGGATCGGTACGGAGACGTCTGTACTTATCTTCGAGAGGCTGCAGAACCCTTAGGAAAAATCTCATTTTTCTTGAATTCTGTCGTGCCATTTTGTTGATTCTTGAAATCTAAACTTTTGTTGTTTCATTCTCTCACAGATGGTGAGGACACGCACTACCGATCAGGGTGACTAGACACCAGCTAGACCAGCGAGAAGTCGAGGTTGTGGTAGAGGTAGGAGACAATCCCGTGCAGCAGCCGGGGAAGTACCAGAGGGTCCACCTACCATTTAGGATCAGGTTCCCGCCGCAGATATTTCAGTGGGGCAGGCTCGGGCACAGGCGGTGCCTATTGTTATTCCGGGTCTTCAGGAGACCTTGGCTCAGATCTTGATTGTATGTACCACCCTTGCTCGGGCAGTGGTTTCAGCTTCTACTGCTACTACTTCTCAGGCCGGGGGAGGAAGTCAGACTCCAGCTGCCCGGAAACCTGAGAAGGTTACGCAGGGCCTTCAAACATCATGGGCAGTTCCAGCATAGCCGGATACTCCAGTACAAGACTTCGTGGTTCCAGCTATGCCAGATGATGAGCAGCGTAGGCTGGAGAGATGCAGTAGGCTTCAGCCTCCGACATTCAGTGGCGTTGAGGGCGAGGATGCCCAGGGTTTTTGTCACGACCCAATTTTGGAGTCGTGATGGTGCCTGTCGTGGAACCTGGCAAGCGCCCTTTTTATCTAAGCTAAATTCAATTTCTAGTAAAAATACGATTTTTAAACGAGTTTATTGATAATACTAAAGATCTGAAGTTTAAAACAATATTTGAAAAACTAAATTTAAACCTCCAACCCCAGATCCAGTGTTACTCAGTCAAGAGCTACTGAAACGTAAAGCAAGGAAAAGGAGAAATGGAAAACATTGTCTCAAAATAAAGAACTACAGGTAGAATAAGAAAGAGAAGACGAGGTCGCGATCGCCAGCTGCTACCTCGACAACTCCAATAGAAACGCTGACCGCTGCTCAATATTCGTTACCGGGTCCCGATGTACCTGGATCTGCACACAAGGTGCATGGGGTAACGTGAGTACACCAACTCAGAAGTAACGAACCCAAACTATGGGCTGAGAAGTAGTGACGGACAAAACCTCAGTTATGTTACAATACATATTATGCAGAATTTAGACATGTTAACAGTTTATCAGGATGAGAAAATATGCCAAGTATGCTAGTATAATATACGTGCCATCATAAAATATATGTATGAAACCAGTATGGATATGCACATAGTGCTCACAGCTCTCCCACAGAAGTCCACTCAGTACTATATATGGCTCTCAGGCCCAGGGAAGTTCCATCCCGGAATATGCATAAACACCGGTGACCGTAGTCACTATGTACTGAGGAAAAAGGCCAGTCCAGCCCCCACGGAGAAGATCCATCTCCGGAATACAACACTCGGACAATTTCCATATCCAGGGAAGATCCATCCCTCTCATAACATCAGCTCTGGACAAGATCCATGCCCAGGGAAGATCCATCCCTCTCATAACCTCAACTTCAGACAAGATCCATGCCCAGGGAAGATCCATCCCTTATCATCAATGCGCTCACTGGGGTGTAAAGACTCCGGAGGGGCCCTAGTGGCCCAAGCGCCATATCAAGCCAACGAAGGCATGATTTAAATATCGTGTGCAGTCCATTCTCATAACTGTCTCAATAACAGGCTCTCGGCCTCACTCATTCATTACTCTTCAGTCTCACTCACATGGCTCACAAATGTCTCCATCAGCCCGAAACAATGATAAGTATGCATGTAATTAATAATACTGAGACTGAGATACGAAATGATATGCTATAACACGAATGAGTATATGACATCAAATAATCACAACATGAGACAGCAATATATGACCACGCGGGTCTCAGCATTTCCGGCGTGAAGCCTAGCATTTATACTTAACATGATTTCTAACATGTTCACAATTACCACATTAATAGATGCACAGATAACATCATGGAATAATCACTAAGAGGTGCCATGGGATAATCCAGGCCACAATTACTCGGTGCATGCCGCACGCCCGTCACTTGGCATGTGCGTCACCTTAATTATAGTCATAAATCATTTAGCTCGGGTTTCGAACCCTCAAAACCAAGTTTGGAAACGTTACTTACCTCAAAACCGGCTAAAATACTAATCCGCAGTTCCTTTGCCTCTAAATCCGGCCTCTGAGTGCTCCAAATCTACCAAGTTCAGATTTTTTATCATCAAATTATGCTTAAGGAGTTAATCCCAATCGAAAAATATCAATTTAGCTCAAAAACCCGAATTTGGTAAAAAAACCCCGAACCCCCGGGCCCACGTCCTGAAACTCAGAAATTTTTATACCAAACTGTTCTTCATCATCCCATGAGTCCGTACATATAAAGAACACTAAAATCGGAGTTCGTTTGACCCTCAAATCAATCCCTAAAGATCTCAAAATCTCAAGCCCTAAACTCACCTTTTCCTACTAATTTTTGTGAATTTAACACTGATATTATGCTCTATAATCATCCAAAAATTCAAACCCACGCGATCTCATCCCATCACACGCGATCGCGAAGCACACAGACCAGCCCCACGCGCACCCCTCTATCCCTACGCAACCGCAACATACCCCACGCGATCGCACTGCAAAGCATGCTCGACCTCTGCAATCGCAGAGAAAAAAATTCTGCCCCTCACAAATTGCACTACATGATCGCAATGAAGTAAACCTACTGCACAAAAACCAGAAAGCTAGCAATTTACCTAAGCTCAAAAATACCCGTTAACCAACCGAAATCAATCCCGAGCCCTTCGGGACCCCAACCAAAGTTACCAACAAATGATAATTGATTATTCAAACTTATTTGCACTCTCAAAACACCAAAACTAACGTCAAAACACCAAATTTACATTGGATTCAAGCCTAAGAACTTTGAAATTTCTAAAATCCACCAATGATGCTGAAACTATCCAAAAAAACTCCGATTGACCTGTAATTTTGCAGACATATCCAAAATGACATTACGAACCTGTTCCAACTTCCGAAATTCCATTCCGACCCCCGATAGCCTATTTTCCACTGCGGACCGGAAATCACCAAAAACTAATTTTCGCCAATTCAAGCCTAATTCTACACCGGACATCACAAAAATATTCCGAACACACTCTTAAGTCCCAAATCACCTAACGAAGATATCCGAGCCATAAAATATGCATTACGAGGTCATTTCCCAATAAGTAAACTAACAGTTGACTTTTCCAACTTTAAGGCTATTTTTAAGGACTAAGTGGCTAAACTCTCACTACAACTATTCCGATTTGAAGCCTACCAACTCTAACACATCAATAACAGTATAACCAACCTATGACAAGTCGACAATAGTAATTATAATGCAGGTTCTACGTAATGACGGACCGGGTCGTTACATTCGCCCCCTCTTAAACAAATGTTTATCCTCGAACGTGCCAAGGGTTGTTCCAAAAGCCATCAACCGCCGAATAACCTTACCATGCACACATCTGGGTCTCAAGACCCCCAATAGGTACCACACACAACCAACACACGCGGTCCGTAACAACAATATCACCCATAAGGGCGAGCACATAAACAGATGTAACAAAAGATTCACGGGGCGTATCCAGAGAATGGGCTAAATTATGATGAACATGTGAATATGAAAAACAGGAATCAATTAAAAACCTGAGCTTCTCGTAATAGACTAAAACAATACCTTGAATTACGGCATCTGAATCCATCTCATCCGGTCTGGCCGGGAATGCATAAAATCGGGCCTGATCACTACCGGATCGACCTCCCCCTCTTGGGCGACCCCTAACTGCCTGACCCCCACCTCTAGCTGCCTGGGAGGGCGGTGCAGCTACTGATTCTGAAATCGCGGGCTGACTCCTCTGCTGATAAGTACCTCTAGCAAGACGAGGGCAAAACCTCTTAATATGGCCAACATCTCCACACTCAAAGCAACCTCTCTCGTAGAATGGCATCGGGGACTCAATTCAACCCTTAGCACCAGCATAACCACTGGAACAACCAGGCATAGATGAATTATGAACCAATGGTGCCCAAGATGAACTCTGAGCTGGCAAGGCACTGAAAGATGGTTGCACCTGATGCGAACTATTAGGATCGTGACCAACCGATCCACCACAATACCCTGAGCGACCTAGCTGAGCCTTCCTGAATGGACGGCCTTCGTCAGGCTGAGGTTGCCCCCCTAAAGGAACCCCACCAAAAATCCCAGATCCTCGAGACCTCTTGGCCTCCCTCTCAATCCTCTCCTGGCGGCGAACCGACTCAATCTCCCTGGCAATGTCAACCACCTCCTCAAAAGAAGCGCCAGATACCCTCTCCCTGGTCAGAAAAATCTTAAGCTGATAAGTGAAGCCATCAACAAACCTCCTGATTCTCTCCCTATTTGTGGGAACTAGCCAAATAGCATGACGGTCCAACTGGGAGAACCTCATCTCATACTGCATCACGGTCATATCCTCCTGGCGCAACTGCTCGAACTCCCTGCACAGTGCCTCCTTGTGGGAATGCAGTATATACTTTTCCAGGAATATAATGGAGAACTTACGCCAGATAAGGGGCGTTGCATCAGCAGGTCTACGCCTCTCATACGCCTCCCACCAAGTGAGTGCAGCTCCTGAAAACTGGAATGTAGTAAATAGGACCCCACTAGCCTCCAGTATCCCTGTTGTGGGAAGGATCCTCTAACACTTGTCCAAAAAGCCCTAGGCGTCCTCGCCTTCAGTACCACTAAAAATCGGAGGCTGGAGTCTGCTGAACCTCTCCAACCTACGATGCTCATCATCAGCTAAAGTTGGGACCACATAATCTTGGGATGGGGAAATCGGCTGAACTGGGATTGTCCCAGGTGTCTGAAGCCCCTGGTTAGCTTGCTCAGGTGTCCGGGCAGCTGGATTATGAGTGCCTCCCCCTCCCTGAGAAGTAGCAGCAGTAGACACGGCGATGGCCTGTGCCAGGCTGGTGCACACCGTAAAAATCTGGCTAGGGTCTCCTGAAGACTCGGAATCACAATGGGCACTGCTGGTGCCTGAGCCTCTCCCGCTGGGACCTCAACTGCGGGGACCTGATCATGAGCAGTAGGAAGGTCCACAGGTACTGCCCTGGCTGCTGAGCGGGCTGCACCCATCCCTCTGCCACGGCCTCGACCTCCAGTTGGTCCTGCTGGTGTCTGATTACCATGATTGATAGCACGAGTCCTCACCATCTGTGAGAGAATGAAAATAACAAAAGTTTAGTTCCAGAGTTCAATAGAGTCGCACGAGAGAATTCAAAGAATGTGTGCTTTTTCCTAAAGGTTTTACAACCTCTCGAAGATAAGTACAAACGTCTCTAGAACCGATCCGCAAGACTCTACTAAACTTGCTCATGACTGGTGAGACCTATTTAACTTAACGCTCTAATACCATCTTCTCACGACCCAATTTCGGAGTCCTGATGGCGCCTTTCATGGAACCTGGCAAGCCGCCCTTTTTATCTAAGCTAAATTCAATTTCCGGTAAAAATATGATTTTTAAACGAGTTTATTGATAATACTACAGATCTGAAGTTTAAAACAATATTTGAAAAACTAAATTTAAACCTCCAACCCCGGATCCAGTTTCACTCAGTCAAGAACTACTGAAACGTAAAGCAAGGAAAAGGAGAAAGGGAAAACGTTGTCTCAAAATAAAGAACAACAAGTAGAATAAGAAAGAGAAGACGAGGTCGCGATCGCCAGCTGCTACCTCGACAACTCGCATAGAAACGTTGACCGCTGCTCAGGACCAGGGAAGTTCCATCCGGGAATATGCATAAACACTGGTGACCGTAGTCACTCCGTACTGAGGAAAAAGGCCAGTCCAGCCCCCACGGAGAAGATCCATCTCTGGAATACAACACTCGGACAATTTCCATATCCAGGGAAGATCCATCCCTCTCATAACATCAGCTTCGCAAGAGATCCATGCCCAGGGAAGATCCATCCCTCTCATAACCTCAGATTCGGACAAGATCCATGCCCAGGGAAGATCCATCCCTCATCATCAATGCGCTCATTGGGGGTGTAAACACTCCGGAGGGTTCTTAGTGGCCCAAGCGCCATATCAAGCCAAATAAGGCATGATTTAAATATCGCTGCAGTGTGCAGTCCATTCTCAAAACTATTTCAATAACAGGCTCTCGGCCTCACTCAGTCCATTACTCTTCAGTCTCACTCACATGTCTCACAAATGTCTCAATCAGCCCGAAACAATGATAAGTATGCATGAATCCCAATCGGAAAATATCAATTTAGCTCAAAAACCCGAATTTGGTCAAAACCCGAACCCCGGGCGCACATCCCATAACTCAGAAATTTTTATAACAAACTGTTCTTCATCATCCCACGAGTCCGTACATATAAAGAACACTAAAATTAGAGTTCGATTGACCCCTCAAATCAGTCCCTAAAGGTCTCAAAATCTCAAGCCCTAAACCCACCTTTTCTACTGATTTTTGTGAATTTAACACTGAAATTATGCTCTATAATCATCCATAAATGAGTTTTAATAATCAAACACTTACCTCTATTAAGAACAAGGATTTCCCTCTTCAAAATTTGTCCCCAAAGCTCTTTTTCGTACAACAATGGTGTAAAATAAGGTTTAAGTCGCGGAAGGGTTTATTTAAATATGCCCAGTGATTTCTTCACCGCGATCGCGATTCATAGCAACTCAAACCCACGCGATCGCAGCCCATCACACGTGATCGCGAAGCACACTGACCAGCCCCCACGCGCACCCCTCTATCCATACGCAACCGCAACATGCCCCACGCGATCGCACTGCTCAACCTGCTCGACCTCTGCGATCGCGAACACACCTATGCGATCGAAGAGAGAAGAATTCTGCCCCTCACAAATTGCACTACGCGATCGCGACTCTCCATACACGATCGCAATGAAGGAAAACCTGCTGCACAAAAACCAGAAAGCTAGCAATTTACCTAAGCTCAAAAATGTTCGTTAACCAACCGAAATCAATCCCGAGCCCCTCGGGACCCAACAAGAGTTACCAACAAATGATAATTGATTATTCAAACTTAGTTGCACTCTCAAAACACCAAAACTAACGTCAAAACACCAAATTTACATTGGATTCAAGCCTAAGAACTTTGAAATTTTTAAAACCCACCAATGATGCCAAAACTATCCAAAACAACTCCGATTGACCTGTAATTTTATAGACATATCCAAAATGAAATTACGAACCTGTTCCATTTCCGGAATTCCATTCCGACCCCAATAGCCTATTTTCCACTGCAGACCGGAAATCACCAAAAACTAACTTTCGCCAATTCAAGCCTAATTCTACACCGGACATCACAAAAATATTCCGAACACACTCTTAAGTCCCGAATCACCTAACGAAGATATCCGAGCCATAAAATCTGTATTCCGAGGTCATTTCCCAATAAGTAAACTAGCAGTTGACTTTTCCAACTTTAAGGTTATTTTTAAGGACTAAGTGGCTAAACTCTCACTACAACCATTCCGATTTCAAGCCTACCAACTCTAACACATCAATAACAGTATAACCAACCTATGAAAAGTCTATAATAGTAATTATAATGCAGTTTCTACCTAACGACAGACCGGGTCGTTATATTCTCCCCCTCTTAAACAAACGTTTGTCCTCAAACGTGCCAAGGGTTGTTCCAAAAGCCATCAACCGCCAAATAACCTTACCATGCCCACACCCGAGTCTCCAGAACCCCAATAGGTACCACACACAACAATCACACGCGGTCCTTAACAACAATATCACCCATAAGGGCGAGCACATAAACAGATGTAACAAAAGATTCGCGGGGCGTATCCAGAGAATGGGCTAAATTATGATGAACTTGTGAATATGAAAAGTCGGAATCAATTAAAAAACTGAGCTTTTTGTGACAGACTGAAACAATACCTCGGATTACGGCATCAGAAGCCATCTCATCCGGTCTGGCCGGGAATGCATAAAATCGGGCCTGATCACTACCTGAACGACCTCCCCATCTTGGGCGACCCCTAACTGCCTGACCCCCACCTCTAGCTGCCTGGGAGGGCGGCACAACTACTGATTCTGAAACCGCGGGCTGGCTCCTCTTTTGATAAGTGCCTCTAGCAAGACGAGGGCAAAACCTCTTAATATGGCCAACATCTCCACACTCAAAGCAACCTCTCTCGTAGAATGGCACCGGGGACTGATTGAACCCCTAGCACGAGGATAACCACTGGAAGAACCAGGCATAGATGAATTCTGAACTGATGGTGCCCAAGATGAACTCTTATCTGGCAAGGCACTGAAAGATGGTTGCACCTGATGCGAACTATTAGGATCGTGACCAACCGATCCACCACGATACCCTAAGCGACCTGGTTGAGCCTTCCTGAATGGATGGCCTCCGCCGGGCTGAGGTTGCCCCCCTGAAAGAACCCACCAAAAATCCAGAATCCTCGAGATCTCTTGGACTCCTTCTCAATCCGCTCCTGGCGGCGAACCGACTCAATCTCCCTGGCAATGTCAACCACCTCCTCAAAAGAAGCGCCAGATACCCTCTCCCTGGTCAGAAAAATCTGAAGCTGATAAGTGAGGCCATCAACGAACCTCCTGATTCTCTCCCTATCTGTGGGAACTAGCCAAATACCATGACGGGCCAACTCGGAGAACCTCATCACATACTGCATCACGGTCATGTCCTCATGGGGCAACTGCTCGAACTCCCTGCACAGCTCCTCCCTGCGGGAATGCGGTATATACTTTCCAGGAATAGAATGGAGAACTGAATCCAGGTAAGGGGTGGTGCATCAGCAGGTCTACGCCTCTCATAGGTCTCCCACCAAGCGAGTGCAGCTCCTGAAAACTGGAATGTAGTAAATGGGACCCCACTAGCATCCAGTATCCCTGTTGTGGGAAGGATCCTCTGACACTTGTCTAAAAAGCCCTGGGCGTCCTCGCCCTCAGTACCACTAAAAATTGGAGGCTGGAGTCTGTTTAACCTCTTCAACCTACGATGCTCATCATCAACTAAAGCTGGGACCACATAATCCTGGGCTGGGGCACCGGCTGAACTTGGACTGTCCCATGTGTCTGAAGCCCCTGGTTAGCTTGCTCAGGTGTCCGGGTAGCTGGATTATGAGTTCCTCCCCTGCCCTGAGAAGTATCAGCAGTAGACACGGCGGCGGCCTGTGCCAGGCTGGTGCACACTGTCAAAATCTGGGCTAGGGTCTCCTGAATACTCGGAATCACAATGGGCACTGCTAGTGCCTGACTCTCTCCCGTTGGGACCTCAACTGCGGGGACCTGATCATGAGAAGTGGGAAGGTCCACAGGTACTGCCCTGGCTGCTAAGCGGGTTGCACCCCTCCCTCTGCCACGGCCTCAACCTCCAGCTGGTCCTGTTGGTGTGTAATTACCACGATTGGTTGCACGAGTCCTTACCATCTGTGAGAGAATGAAAACAACAAGAGTTTAGTTCCAGAGTTCAATAGAGTCGTACGACAGAATTCAATGAATGTGAGATTTTTCCTAATGGTTTTGCAGCCTCTCGAAGATAAGTACAGACGTCTCTGTACCGATCCGCAAGACTCTACTAAACCTGCTCATGACTGGTGAGACCTATTTAATCTAACGCTCTAATACCATCTTATCACGACCCAATTTCGGAGTCGTGATGGCACCTGTCATGGAACCTGGCAAGCCGCCTTTTTTATCTAAGCTAAATTCAATTTCCAGTAAAAATACGATTTTTAAACGAGTTTATTGATAATACTAAAGATCTGAAGTTTAAAACAATATTTGAAAAACTAAATTTAAACCTCCAACCCCGGATCCAGTGTCACTCAGTCAAGAACTACTGAAACATAAAGCAAGGAAAAAGAGAAATGGAAAACATTGTCTCAAAATAAAGAACAACAGGTAGAATAAGAAAGAGAAGATGAGGTCGCGATCCCCAACTGCTACCTCGACAACTCCAATAGAAACGCTGACCGTAGTCACTCCGTACTGACGAAAAATATCGAAAAATATCAATTTAGCTCAAAAACCCGAATTTGGTAAAAACCCGACCCCCCGTACCCACGTCCCTAAACTCAGAAATTATTATACCAAACTATTCTTCATCATCCCACGAGTCCGTACATATAAAGAACCCTAAAATAGGAGTTCGTTTGACCCCTCAAATCAATCCCTAAAGGTCTCAAAATGTCAAGCCCTAAACCCACCTTTTTCTACTGATTTTTGTGAATTTAACACTGATATTATGCTCTATAATCATCCATAAATCTGTTTTAATAATAAAAACGCTTACCTCTATGAATAACAAGGATTTCCCTCTTCAAAATACGTACCCAAAGCTCTTTTCCGTACAACAATGGTGTAAAATAAGGTTTAAGTCGCGGAAGGGTTTATTTAAATATGCCCAGTGATTTCTTCACCGCGATCGCGGAAAAAGCCACGCGATCGCGATCGCGATTCACAATAACTCAAACCCATGCGATCGCAGCCCATCACACGCGATCGCGAAGCATACTGACAGCCCCCACGCGCACCCCTCTATCCCTACGCAACCGCAACATGCCCCACGCGATCGCACTGCTCAACCTGCTCGACCTCTGCGATCGCGAACACACCAATGCGATCGCAGAGAGAACTTCTGCCCCTCACAAATTTCACTACGCGATCACGACTCTCCCTATGAGATCGCAGTGAAGGAAAACCTGCTGCACAAAAACCAGAAAACCAGCAATTTACCTAAGTCCAAAAATACCCGTTAACTAACTGAAATCAATACCGAGCCCCTCGGGACCCCAACCAAATTTACCAACAAATGATAATTGATTATTCAAACTTAGTTGCACTCTCAAAATCCCAAAACTAACGTCGAAACACAAATTTACATTGGATTCAAGCCTAAGATCTTTGAAATTTCTGAACTCCACAAATGATGCCCAAACTATCCAAAACAACTCCGATTGACATGTAATTTTTCACACATATCCAAAATGACATTACGAACCTATTCCAACTTCCGGAATTTCATTCTGACCCCGATAGCCTATTTTTCACTGCCGACCGGAAATCACCAAAAACTAAATTTCGCCAATTCAAGCCTAATTCTACACCGAACATCACAAAAATATTTTGAACACACTCTTAAGTCCCAAATCACCTAACGAAGCTATCCGAGCCATAAAATCCGCATTCCGGGGTCATTTCCCTATAAGTAAACTCTCAGTTGACTTTTCCAACTTTAAGGCTATTTTTAAGGACTAAGTGGCTAAACTCTCACTACAACCATTCCGATTTCAAGCCTACCAACTCTAACACATCAATAACAGTATAACCAACCTATGACAAGTCAAGAATAGTAATTATAATGCAGGTTCTACATAACGAAGGACCGGGTTGTTACATTCTCCCCCTCTTAAACAAACGTTTGTCCTCGAACGTGCCAAGGGTTGTTCCAAAAGCCATCAACCGCCGAATAAACTTACCATGCACACACCCGGGTATCCACACCACCAATAGGTACAACACACAACCAACACACGTGGTCTGTAACTACAATATCACCTATAAGGGCGAGCACATAAACATATGTAATAAAAGATTCACGGGGCGTATCCAAAGAATGGGCTAAATTATGATGAACATGTGAATATTAAAAACCGTAATCAATTAAAAACCTGAGCTTCCTGTGACAGACTGAAACAATACCTCGGATTACGGTATCAGAAGCCATCTCATCCAGTCTGGCCAGGAATGCATAAAATCGGGCCTGATTGCATAAAATCGGGCCTGATCACCACCGGATCGACCTCCCCATCTTAGGCGACCCCTAACTGCCTGACCCCCACCTCTAGCTGCCTTGGCGGGCGGTGCAGCTACTGATTCTGAAACCGCGGGCTGACTATTCTGGTGATAAGTACCTCTAGCAAGAAGAGGGCAAAACCTCTTAATATGGCCCACATCTCCACAATCAAAGCAACCTCTCTCGTAGAATGGCATCGGGGACTGAATTGAACCCCTAGCACCAGGATAACCACTGGAAGAACCAGGAATATATGAATTCCGAACCGATGGTGCCAAAGATGAACTCTGAGCTGGCAGGGCACTTAAAGATGGTTGCACCTGATGCGAACTATGAGGATCGTGACCAACCGATCTACCACGATACCCTGAGCGACCTGCCTGAGCCTGCCTGAATGGACGGCCTCCACCGTGATGAGGCTGCCCCCCTGAATGAACCCTACCAAATATCCCATATCCTCGAGACCTCTTGGCCTCCATCTCAATCCACTCCTGGCGATGAACCGACTCAATCTCCCTGGCAATGTCAACCACCTCCTCAAAAAAAGCGCTAGATACCCTCTCCCTGGTCAGAAAAATCCGAAGTTGATAAGTGAGGCCATCAACGAACCTCATGATTCTCTCCCTATCCATGGGAACTAGCCGAATAGCATGACGGGCCAACTCGGAGAACCTCATCTCATACTGCGTCACGGTCATGTCCTCCTGGTGAAACTGCTCGAACTCCCTGCGCAGCTCCTCCCTGCGGGACTGCGGTATATACTTTTCCATGAATAGAATGGTGAACCGGAGCCAGGTAAGGGGCGTTGCATCAACAGATTTACGCCTCTCATAGGCCTCCCACCAAGCGAGTGCAGCTCCTGAAAATTGGAATTTAGTAAATGGGACCTCACTAGCCTCCAGTATCCCTGTTGTGCAAAGGATCCTCTAATACTTGTCCAAAAAGCCCTGGGCTTCCTCGCCCTCAGTACAACTAAAATTTGGAGGCTTGAGTTTGATGAACCTCTCCAACCTACGCTGCTCATCATCAGCTAAAGCTGGGACCACATAATCCTGGGCTGAGGCAACCGGCTGAACTAGGACTGTCCCAAGTGTCTGAAGCCCCTGGTCAGCTTCCTTAGGTGTCCGGACAGCTGGAGTCTGAGTGCCTCCCCCGACCTGAGAAGTAGCAGCAGTAGACACGGCGACGGTCTGTGACAGGCTGGTGCATACCATCAAAATATGGGCTTGGGTCTCCTTAAGACTCAGAATCACAATGGGCACTGCTGGTGCCTGAGCCTTTCCCGCTGGGACCTCAACTCCGGGGACCTGATCATGAGCAGTTGAAAGGTCCACAGGTACTGCCCCGGATGCTGAGCGGGTTGCACCCCTCCCTCTTCCACGGCCTCGACCTCGGCCTCGACCTCCAGATGGTCTTGCTGGTGTCTGATTACCACAATTGGTAGCACGAGTCCTCACCATCTGTGAGAGAATGAAAACAACAGAACTTTAGTTCTAGAGTTCAATAGAGTCGCACGACAGAATTCAAAGAATGTGAGATTTTTCCTAAAGGTTTTGCAGCCTCTTGAAGATAAGCACACACGACTCGGTACCGATCCGCAAGACTCTACTAAACCTGCTCATGACTAGTGAGACCTATTTAACCTAGCGCTCTGATACCATCATGTCACAACCCAATTTCGGAGTCGTGATGGCGCCTGTCGTGGAACCAGGAAAGCCGCCCTTTTTATCTAAGCTACATTCAATTTCCAGTAAAAATATGATTTTTAAACGAGTTTATTGATAATACTAAAGATCTGAAGTTTAAAACAATATTTGAAAAACTAAATTTAAACCTTCAACCCCGGATCCGGTGTCACTCAGTCAAGAGCTACTAAAACGTAAAGCAAGGAAAATGAGAAATGGACAACATTGTCTCAAAATAAATAACAACAGGTAGAATAAGAAAGAGAAGACGAGGTCGCGATCGCCAGCTGCTACCTCGACAACTCCAATAGAAACGTTGACCGCTGCTCAATATCCGCTATCGGGTCTCGATGTACCTGGATCGGCACACAAGATGCAGCGGGTAACGTGAGTACACCAACTCAGAAGTAACGAACCCAAACTATGGGGTGAGAAGTAGTGACGGACAAAACCTCAGTTATGTTACAATACATATTATGCAGAATTTAGACATGCTAACAGTTTATCAGGATGAGAAAATATTCCAAGTATGCCAGTATAATCTACATGCCATCATAAAATATATGTATGAAACCAGTATGGATATGCACATAGTGCTCACAGCTCTCCACAGAAGTCCACTCAGTGCTATATATGGCTCTCAGTCCTAGGGAAGTTCCATCCCGGAATATCAATAAACACTAATGACCGTAGTCACTCCGTACTAAGGAAAAAGTCAAGTCTAGCCCCTACAGAGAAGATCCATCTCCGGAATACAACACTCGGACAATTTCCATATCCAGGGAAGATCCATCCCTCTCATAACATCAGCTTCGGGCAAGATCCATGCCCAGGGAAGATCCATCCCTCTCATAACCTCAGCTTCGGACAAGATCCATGCCCAGGGAAGATCCATCCCTCATAGTCAATGCGCTCACTGGGGGTGTAAAGACTCTGGAGGGGCCCTAGTGGTCCAAGATCCATATCATGCCAACGAAGGCATGATTTAAATATCGCTGCAGTATACAGTCCATTCTCATAACTGTCTCAATAACAGGCTCTCGGCCTCACTCTAGCCCGAAATAATGATAAGTATGCATGTAATTAACAATATTGAGACTGAGATATGAAATGATATGCTATAACAGGAATGAGTATATGACATCAAATAATCAAAACATGAGACAGCAATATACGACCACTCGGGTCTCAGCATTTCCGGTGTGAAGCCTAGCATTTATACTTAACATGATTTCTAACCTGTTCACAATTACCACATTAATAGATGCACAGATACCACCATGGAATAAATAATTTAGCTCAAGGTTTTGAACCCTCAGAACCAAGTTTGGAAACGTTACTTACCTCAAAACCGGCTAAAATACTATTCTGCAGTGCCTTTGCCTCTAAATCCGGCCTCTGAGATTTCCAAATCTACCAAGTTCAGATTTTTTATCATCAAATTATGCTTAAGGAGTGAATCCCAATCAAAAAATATCAATTTAGCTCAAAAACCCGAATTTGGTAAAAACCCGACCCCCTGTTCCCACGTCCCTAAACTCAGAAATTTTTATACCAAACTGGTTCTTCATCATCCCACGAGTCTGTACATATAAAGAACACTAAAATCGGAGTTCGTTTGACCCCTCAAATCAATCCCTAAAGGTCTCAAAATGTCAAGCCTTAAACCCACCTTTTTCTACTGATTTTTGTGAATTTAACACTTATATTATGCTCTATAATCATCCATAAATGAGTTTTAATAATCAAAATACTTACCTCTATGAATAACAAGTATTTCCCTCTTCAAAATTCGTCCCCAAAGCTCTTT
Organism: Nicotiana paniculata; assembly: GCA_005239505.1. Lineage (NCBI taxonomy): Eukaryota > Viridiplantae > Streptophyta > Magnoliopsida > Solanales > Solanaceae > Nicotiana > Nicotiana paniculata. The sequence goes on along the minus strand of ML342515.1, from coordinate 15,854 downwards.
TCCGTACAACAATGGTGTAAAATAAGGTTTAAGTCGCGAAAGGGTTTATTTAAATATGCCCAGTGATTTCTTCTCCGAGATCGCAGAAAAATCCACGCGATCGCGATTCTCAGCAACTCAACGCCACGCGATCGCAGCCCATCACACGCGATCGCAGCATGCCCCACGCGATCGCACTGCTCAACCTGAGCTCTGCGATCGCGAACACACCTATGCAATCGTAGAGAAAAAAATTCTACCCCTCACAAATTGGATTACGCGATCGCAGGGAAGGAAAACCTGCTGCACAAAAACCAGAAAACCAGCAATTTAACTAAGTCCAAAAATGCCCGTTAACCAACCGAAATCAATTCCGAGCCCCACCGGACCCCAACCAAAGTTACCAAAACATCATAATTGATTATCTTAAAACACCAAAACTAACGTCAAAACACCAAATTTACATTGGATTCAAGCCTAAGAACTTTGAAATTTCTAAAATCCACCAATGATGCCGAAACTATCCAAAACAACTCCTATTGACCTGTAATTTTGCAGACATATCCAAAATGATATTATGAACCTGTTCCAACTTCCGGAATTCCATTCCGACCCCGATAGCCTATTTTCCACTGCCGATCGGAAATCACCAAAAACTAACTTTCGCCAATTCAAGCCTAATTCTACACCGGACATCACAAAAATATTCCGAACACACTCCTATGTCCCAAATCACCTAACGAAGCTATTCGAGCCATAAAATCCGCATTCCGAGGTCATTTCCCAATAAGTAAACTCTCAGTTGACTTTTCCAACTTTAAGGCTATTTTTAAGGACTAAGTGGCTAAACTCTCACTACAACCATTCCGATTTCAAGCCTACCAACTCTAACACATCAATAACAGTATAACCAACCTGTGACAAGTCGAGAATAGTAATTATAATGCAGGTTCTATGTGACAACGGACCGGGTCGTTACAGTTTTTTGGATAAGTCTCAGAGGATGCTTCGTACCGCTGGGATTATGTAGACCAGTGGGGTCTCGTTTTCTACTTTTCAGTTTTCTGGGGCAGCTTTTACTTTGTGGGATTCCTTCAAGAGGCATAGGTTTGTTGGTGCAGCACCCCTCACCTGGCAGCAGTTCTCCACTATCTTCTTGGAGAAGTTGTACCCCAGTCTCACAGGGAGGAGCAGCGCAGGCAGTCTGAGCAGTTGCGTCAGAGGGAGCTATCAGGTGACATAGTATGAGATGCGGTTTTTAGAGTTGGCTCGCCATGAAACCGAGTTGGTCCCTACTAATAGGGAGAGGATTAGGAGGTTCGTGGATGGCCTCACTTATCAGCTCCGCCTTTTGATGACTATGGAGAGGGTATCAGGTGCTACCTTCGAACAGGTTGTTGATATTTCTCGAGATATTGAGTTGGTTCGCCTCTAGGAGCGGGAGGAGAGGGAGGCCAAGAGTCCTCGTGGATCTGGTGGTTCTAGCAGTGCTCCTTCCAGGGACAGTTTCAGCATGGTAGAGGCCGTTCATTCAGGCCTCCTCAGCCAGTCCACCCAACCTATAGTGGTGCATTTTCGGGGCATGGTCCCCACAGTTCTCTGTCGGGCCATTCTTCATTCGGTGCCCTCCCAGCCCAGAGTGCAGTTGGAGCACCACCAGTTCAGGGTTCTTCTATGTATGATTCTTCTAGTGGCCATTCTGGTGCCAGTGGTCTCTTTCAGTCCCCATCTCCAGCTCCAGGGAGTTGTTTTGAGTGCGGAGAGTTTGGGCACATGTGGAGACAGTGTCCCCGTCATTTTGGTGGTTCTTCTCAGCAGAGAGGCCAACCCTCGACTTTGGCTCCAGTTACTTCACCACCCACCCAGACAGCTAGGGATGGGGGCCAGATCGCTAGGGGCCGCCCTAGAGGGGCAGTTCGTGCAAGTGGAGGCCAGGCTCGTACCTATTCACTTCCAGCCAAGCCAAATGCTATGGCCTCCGATGCAGTGATCACAGGTATTTTCTCACTCTATCCGCTAATTAGGCTTACCTAGTCGTAGAGACTAAGTGCCGTCACGATACCTTTGGAGGGTAAATTAGGTCGTGACAATGAGACTATCTGAAGCTAACAAAAACGCAACCTGAAGCCAACGTAAAAGAAAATTGAAGTTAACACATAAGGGTACCTATCTTTAATAGATGAAATAGAAAATTTGCAATTTTAAGGGAGTACGGTGTAAACCTTCTCAAAAATATCACACGGATTTTTCCCTACTCCAGGTATGTTAAGGCTATCCCTTCTTTCTTTTTGGCATAATCTATACGACATGAACGAAACGAGCATATGCACAAATTCCATACATGACTCTATTCATATAAATACTAGAGATGCTTATGTTCTTGATTTCCCATGTGTTATATTATTCTATCATCTGTTCATGGGTCTCAAAAATACGTAAGTTGGTAAAGTTTATTTCATGATATTAATCAGAGGCATAATGGTCTTATGACGTACCGAGAGATTTTATTAACGTATTTCATATGCATTTCATTCATTTATACATACACATTGACCCATGACCAGATGGCGTTACATACGCATATATATATATATATGTATATATATATATATATATATATATATATGGATATGGTATATGGGAACGGTTATGGAGTTATATACGCACCACCACCTGATCAGCTGGTATACATTGATGATTTTGCCCACAGTGGCCGAGATGATATGATGGGATGCCCTCAGAGGCCTGATAATGTTATGAAACATGTACCTATGCACGACATGACATTCATACGCATATCCATGACACTATAAATATTTCATGATTTACAGAGTTATCCAGACTTACAGGTTGAGTCATTTACTTTATATTTGCTCCATGTCTTTTATGTACTTATTTATGTGCCTTACATTCTCAGTACATTATTCGCAATGACGTTCCTTTTTCCTGGGGACGCTGCACTTTATACCCGCAGGTCCCGATAGATAGTTCGAGAGCCCTCTAAGTAGGCTATCAGCTCAGCGGAAGATGTTGGTGCGCTCTGTTTGCTCTGGAGTGTCAATATGATTTAGACGTGTATTATTTGATATGGCGGGGCATTGTCCCGACCTTTATGTTAAGTGTGTACTCTTAGAGGCTTGTAGACAGATGCCATGTATACGAATGCTTGTATGGCTTTGCCGGCCTAGGTTTTGAGTTTACAAATGATCATGTTGGCCTTAAAGGCCCGTATATCACATGTATAAGTTTTTATATCAGGTTGGGTTATCCATATTGAGTATTCCCCTATGTTTATTCTGGTTAGCCCATGATGGACCATTTGGCCCATTTGCCAATAAAAGTACGATAATAAAGATATGCTATGTTGGTACTCGGTTAATTAAGGTACCGGGCGCTCGTTGCGGCCCATAGGTTTGGATCGTGATAGTGATAGCTTCCTCTTGAAGGAAATCTAAGTGCATAACAGTTGAATCTTCTATATAAATATTTTTTGGCATTTGCCCAATAAAAAAAAAGATCACGTGTAGATCTTTAAATCTAACTTACGTATTATGCAAGATGGAAATTTTTTCAATGAAACATATTATGTTCATATTTTTAGAACTATTATTAGTAATTTTAGAGATTCTACATGGCTTTTATAGAGGAATACAAAGAGAATTCTGCTATAAATATGAATGTTGCTGCTATAGGTGACAAGATGCTAAAAAGAGGTAAATATAACTTAAAAAATCGGTTACGAGGAATTCTTGGCTTTTATAGTGAATGATTGTTATATAGGAATGCTTTTATATGGAGTTCTAGTTGTATATGAAAGAAGTAGAGAGATAAAATATATTATAAATTTACAATGAAATGTTCTTATATAAGGTGGTTATTATAGTTGTTTACCCTAAAATCGGATAACAATTGAATTTATATGCAGTTTCAAGGATACGTGATATACTTGGTACAGATTAAGAGAATAGATTAATATTGAAATTGACGATATAAGAAATAAATGCAAACCACACGAATCGAATAGCCTTAGCCCTCGAGTTCGATCACCCTTGAACCAAGAGATGTTTAAACTGATATATGAACAGAGTAACAATGTAATGAAATCTAGAAATAATAGTATATTGCTTAATGTTGTGTGAATGTGTTGTTTTACAAATGATTAGACCCCCTTTATATAGTAGGAGAGTCCTACTCTTGATATAGTTCTAAATGAAGTATGAAATCTCATGATTGGCTAATTAATCGGCCTACCATTGATACATGTCGAGATCTTCCCCGTGATCTACGCCCAATCGTGGATATTTCGTCCTTCTGTTATTCGGCTTGGCAGATTTCCCTCGATCTCGCATGATCTCGGTTTTGTTTGGTCCCGAGGTCTAGAGCTTGACGATATAACCTCGCACCTCGGTTCGATATGATTCGAGATCGAACCTTAATCTATCACATTCCAGTCTCAATTAGACACAGAAGGGTGAGCCCTATTTTGAGCGTATACAATAGTGAGATCTGATCACATGCAACAACAATCCAATCACAAAACACGTACAAAGAAAAGCTTTACCATTTCCTAATCTATTGAGAAGTGTGTAGTTTAATAGGGAATTTTAGTAGCATATGCATGTTGTATATGCTCTGAATTGAGACTCTGGCTTAAATACGCCATC